>JAJAGP010001879.1:138999-152350 GCA_025084515.1 Ancistrus triradiatus | reverse complement strand
GACCATCAGCAGATGGGTGTTAGCCAATAATAATGCTTAGTTAAGTGGTTTGGCCATCCGTGGGGCCGAGTGTCTGTTTATTTTCTCCCTTAGCCATCCCTTAGCCATTTTACATCTCCGGTGTTTTATGAAATGCACTACCCTTTGGTCTCACACTGGCGCAGTCACTCAACAGCCTGTAATACTGCATGATTACACCCTTTAACATGTTGCAAAAACACACTCCCTGTTGTTTTACATAACAAGAAATATGAAGCTTGCTATTAATTTAATGAATGCAGACTTCTGGAATGACAGATATAGAGAAAACCCCAATATAACCAGCAATTTCTCCCAAATTGTTAGCTACTAAAATAATCATTACTTCATTGGGTGGGGAATTGTTAAAATATCTTCTTCTATTTAGGGTCTCATCTTAAACGATGATGAGAGACTGCCTTTATAACTGAATGTACTTAGTAAATCCTGATCGATTGTCCAACAGGAGGCTTTATTACATCGAAGACCAATCAGTCATTTCAAAGGTCATTCATCTATTCTCAAGTAATCTCAAAAATCTACTCAACATCTAAAGGTATCTAGTCTTTGGAGTAGTCCAAGAAGATGAGTAGCTGATCCCAGATTGCTCAATACATAATCGCCCAAGAGCATGGACAGAAGTGCTTCATGTATTGACAAATCTTCCTTTGCATTTAAGCCTTTTCATGTTTTACTCGTCACTAGCCTTTGATTAAACTGAGCTACACTAATGGGATGGATGATATAGCAAAATATCACAAGATACTCTTATAGTACACTACATACACATATCAGAACATCTATCTAACAAGCATGTCAGAAATCAACAGAAAACAAGAAGTGGTTGGTGAGCTGCAAAGTTCATTTCAAGCCTCAGTCACTTGTATCACTTGTTTTGCTACTGATCCCAATTAAACAGTAGAGCTGAATTATTATTTTGTGTATTAAAAATCATTTTTTAATACACAAAAACAATGCACTAGGAACATTTTGGGACAACATATTGACAAAGATATTGACTGAAAAGTTACTGCAAAAACATTTGGATCAGTGACCGACAAGATTTTCAAAGTGATAATTATATAACTTTGTTGTTGTTGTTTTATAGCTTTTAAGCAGATGTAAATCCATGTTAGAAACAATGTTAAGGCCTAGAAAATGCAACTATGGACCACTTTACCAAATTAGAAAATAATTTTAAAAAAAGAACGTTATTTTAAAAAAAGCTGTTCCATGTTTTCATGTCTCTAATGAAACACAGAGAGTTTTAGTTTTAGTCAATAGAGCAGGAAGTGAGACTACACAGCCACAAGGTGAGTATTTAGTTCCGACTGTTTTGATGTAAATGTGTCTCAAAGTCTGAAAATCAGTGTGCAACATTAAAAATTGTCACTAATTTAAAACACGTTTGTGATTTAATGAAAAATGATTTTATGTGCATTACTGTTCAAGTGTTTCTAGACATGTAATAGTTACTTTTTCAGTAGTTATTCTCAAAATTAGCCACCGAAACTTTCACTACCAGAACATTTGATAAAGTTTTGAGGGAGGAAAACATATTTAAAATAGACTAAAACTACAAAAATAGAAATAAGAAGTACTTTTACTAGATATGTGAACTTTCATACAATATACATATGAACAAAGATTTTGGCAAGTGTCTTAAACTCCGATTGTGAACTGAGTTGACCTTAAATGGGCTCGCGCATAAACAGATGTCAGGCTTATACATAGTGTTACAGTTTTCACAGAAACAATGGTAACAGTAGCAATAGACTTTAGTGTTTTTGCTGGGGTTGTATCACCTGAGATGATAAACTTAACCAGTCATAACATACTCAAAACAAAGTACATTTTTTTCAATATTTGTTACTGAAATACATTTCCTTTGTTGGCATTTGTGCCATATGACACTATAGGAACTCTAAAGTTAGAAAGCAATGACTAACAATCTGTTTCGACAACAATGCACCTGGACCTGGGCATACAAACCATTGATCCAATTGTTTTACCATGAAATTGTCAACTTTGTGTAACAGTGGTGTTGGTTGGTCATACAGAGGAACTGTTAATAAGATCTATACTCTTAAGCACACTGTGACATAATTGATCATGATAACGATAGAATGTTCTATCACCCTCTCCTAATAGCTGATTGTAGACCTCTTCCATTTTGCTGACAGACTACCTAAGGACAAACCCTAAGTATGATACAGATTAGGAAGTTATTTTAATGTACAGTAGGAAAGTAAATGTAGCTCATTCCCTCACACTTTAATCTCTTCCATACAAATGAGATCAGGGCTGACAGTGCTGAAGATCCACTGTCAGTCCACATGATTAAAGGCACTGGTTTGGACTGATGAGGCAGTTACAAAGAAATGATAACAGTCTGCCACACCTTGCTCAGCACGCACCACAATCCTGTGTTAAGCTCTTTCGGCACTGTTTTCCAAAATGAAGCGGTTATCAGGTCTAGCAGGAACATCATATGTTTCTCTTCTTTACTTACATAGCTTTTGTTGTGGGAACGGAAGCTGATATGATCTTGCTGACCTCACAGGTTTAGTGCTCATCTAAAACTGCCACCAAGTACCCCCCCGCCTCAGCCTTTCACTCACGGCTTCCATATTGTCTTCCTAAAGTGGTTCACTTGTACCGAAGTCTGTTGTGAGATCAGTCAGAGCTGCTGTATTATATTATTATTTAATTTATACTGTCCAGCTTTAATACTCTGCAAGCTTTTGTAAAGTTGTCATCCCACACCGTTGTGTATTACCCCTTTAACAGCCAGTTTGCTTAAAGATGTAAGTTTTTTTTATAAGTTGTCTTGATTTATTCGATGCTTGGTATCGGCTTTGTTTTGTCCTCAAGATTGTGTATGCTTCTAAATTAAACCACATGGAAGTCCTTCTGCTTTTCCTTTCACTCACTGGGTCTGTTTTTTGTTTTGTAAGCAGAGTGCCATGGACTGTTAACATGTTCGAATGTAGCTATACTTCTTACTTAAAATAATAATATAGATAAAAGTACAGTATAATGCAGATAATACACCCACATACATACACAGACCTTTGGGAACTTCTTGGAAAAGTGTTTGCACAATGAGACAGTGTACCCCATTTACATCTGCTAAAGGAAAAATAAACACAGATGGTAGTTACAGTGGTGCTTGGAGGTTTGTGAAACCTTTAGACCTTCTATATTTTACATGGATATAACTTAAAACGTCATGAGGTTTTCACACAAGTCTAACCAGTAGATAAAGACAGCCCAATTAAACAAAAAACACCCCCAGAAAACACAGGGCATATGCCTACCCTGGACAGTGCTGGGTATGGCTTGTGTCTGCATGTGATGCCCAAATACACATCATTGGGACTTGGGATGGGACACACAGATTACCACGATGGTGGGCTCGCTTGTTAGACTGTTGCGAAACCTGATCACCCAAATAAAGTTTAATTAATTATTTTACGTAGTGCTTTTAACAGTAGACGTTTTCACATAACAGCTTTCTCTCAGTGAATTCTAGAAGGGAGAATGACACGGAAAATCTCAAGATGCATAAGGAAGGAAGAGTTCTTGTGTTATCCAATATCAATGCAAGTCATTGTGTATGACACATGGGGGTGGTCCATGGACTGACCCCTTGACAAACATTAGCAGCAACAGAATTATGTTTGTCGTTGACATCGAAATGAAATCTGTTGTTGATGTAAAGACCTAAACCAGGCCAAGCAGTGGCAACTGTGATATCAATAGCTAAGAAATGAGACGTTAGTATGTCATGATTTACAGTACCAGATATCCAGATCCACCCTCAGTGACTATAAACTCTTAAAGTTTAACTAAGCCTGGTTTTATTTGCTTAGGACTTTTATTGACACATTGGCTGCCTTATATAAAATTACTGTTTAGATTTCTTTATATTCGGTTATATAAGGACTCTTAAAAACTCCACCCCATGTCAAGCGTCATCAACAGGAGAATGGATTTCCCATTTGAACTTCCTCTCAAGGTTTCTTCCTTGTGCAGCTCAGGGAGTTTCTGATTTGCTATTGTTAAAATTGCCATAGAGTATATATTTAAAAAGACGATTTCATCAATGGATCTAAGGAGGGTGTAACTGTATTCAAAAGGATGAGAGGCAATTGGAAAATGCTGTTATTTTTTCCTGATTTTCTCTTTTCTGACACCAAAAACATATAACAGAAATGATATCAGAGACTGTTAATATACAAGAGCTGTTGCATGCAGCTCCATTGATTCAAGATAATGACATGTACAATGAACAGGCAGTATTTAAGCCTGCTCTATATTTAGCATGTGGTCTAAGCAGGTAAGGGCAGTTTTCTTATGCAAGAACTCAGAATGCCTATCAGTGTGTTCCTGTGTACAGAACTAAGTAAATTGTTTTAAATCGTTAGGACAAGCAAGTTGTTTGATGGAGTGAGGTCTTTACTAAAGATATTTAGGGCCTGATAATCACATACTACATTTCAGAAAGAGGTTAATTACAATGCGACAATTTTATCAGAACCACAAACTTTAATAATAGACACAAGAACAGAATTTTGTCAGAAAATGCATTAACCTTGATTGTGGGTATATTAGCTGGAACTAGGCATTACATATTCAGTGGTATCTCGGTACTCGGGTTCTCCCGTTAGTGTACCTCAGTTCTTCGGAGCCGAAAACAATGAGTACTGAGCAACTTTTTCCCATAAGGAATGATGGCAATTGAATTAATCCATCCCAGAAAATCCACACTATATAAGGCATTATATGCATTAATGGAGTTGTACTGTACAGGTGCTCCCTGATTTATGAAGGGGATATGATCCGAAAAATCCATCATAAGTTAAATGTATCATGATCTGAGGAGTATAATGAGTGTTTGGTAGAGCGGCCTATACTGTATCATAGTGGTGATATTGTAAGGATACAATAAGTAATGTTTAAAACACTTTCATTAATCTCCAGCTGACGAAAATAATTTACACAAAGCTTATTTTATTATAAACTGTAAAAAAATCGCATGTAATTGATGAACCCCGGGGCTAGCATAGCTGCTGAGCTAACTGCAGCCTGTGTTCTGGAGCATTCAATTCCTGTTTTGCTTTCCGTTGGCTCTTATAAACTAACCTTTTTAGGACTCATGGAGACTCATTTGCCCTAAGAATACAGTACTGTAGATGTAAAAATAAAGAAAATCACAGTATAAATAGCTGAGATCTTCTCTGAGGGCTATTTGTGAACCTGAATCACTGTGTACCGATTCGTGACTCACTGAATCGTGAATTTAGTTTCGGTTAAAACGAGTCACACGGCTCGACTCATACAAGTTTAAGCAAGTGCCAAGCAAACACCAAGAACCGAGACAAATTTTTCTAGTCAAAATGGGTCGAGAACCGAATTCGGCAAGCTCCGAGGGGGTCGAGAACCTAGGTACCACTGTTCAGCCTTCAATCCTCAAAACTTCAAGCCTCTTGAAAACAAAAGCAAAAAGAGCTTTCTGTATGGAGAAGCAACAACCTAATAAGAGCCAAAACATAACTATTACAGTACATGATGCCAAATGACTGACAAGATGTGTAGAGGTGATAATAGACAACATAGCTTTGTGTTGATATAACTGCAGGTATATAATGACAATAAATATCCAGGTAGAACGACAGGTATGACTTTATTTTCAGAATGCATGTATAACCAGAAAAACCAGCCCACATCACATCGTGGCACCACCTTAACTGTGCACCAAATTCCCCACACCATATATAGCTGTGTAAACAGGCAATGGAAATGATGATCCTTGGCAGATTAAGGCACTTGCCATAGCCAGTGTGTTTCCCTTGAGTTCTTGTTAACCTATTGATCCACTGACTCTCTAAACAATTCCAATTTTGACACTCATCCAGGTCTGACAAAATCACAGCTCTCCAGTCACGTACACCACATTGACAGTTGCACACTGTAGCCATGTTGTTTTGTGTGGGCAGCTCTTCATATGTTTATGGTATTTCATCACTGGCCCTAAATTAACTGCTTGCAGGCTTGTTTGGAACTCAGCCACTAACCATAAAATGCAGCGGTGAGATCTGGATTTCAGCCCCAGTTACATCTATAAATCACTGTCATTTGGATGTTAACCTTTACACCCATTTAATCATCTCTTATGACACTCTGGCAAATTTGGCTACTTCTTTCGAAGGTTGTCGTTTTCACCAGTACACCGATACAGTTTGCCGTCAGTGTGTTCAGTGTGGGGCTGTATTGGTGCAGCAGCTAAAATATGGCCCCTGTTGGGTCCTTGAGCAAAGGTCCTTAATCCACAATTGGTCGGATTGTACATTGTATCACTTGTAAGTCGCTCTGGATAAGAGTTTCTGCTAAATAGCGACATTTCGTTTCATTTTCCATACCTACATAATCCAAATCAGGGTCGTGGGCTTGGGGGGCCCAGAGTCGCACAGAATACAAGGTAGGAATCAATGCAGGACAGGGTGCCAGTTCATCGTGGAGTACGTGTGCTCACACACTCACACTGGGACACTATAGAGAGATGGGCAGGAAATCCATGCTGCTACAACATGCTGGTGTACTAAATGCTGCAAATGTCAATACAAACTATAATACAATGATAATATGGATGTGAAATTAACAGATTGCAAGCAGCTAATAACAGATAAGGTTGCACATTTGTGTCAGTGTATTATTAAATCATGTAACACTATTACTCGTACCATCATTGTGTGTTTGTTGACCAGGTTTTGACAATAATGACAGTATTGAAAACTGAATAGAAGATGAATAGAAGAAGTTCTTGACTGTAACTTTGTTCTCTGCTATGATGCTGAACTTTGAGGTTAGACCCTTTTTTCATTTGGCTTTCCTCTAACACATGTAAGATATTTCTTTTAAAAACAAAACTCAGGACGTATTCTAACTACAACAAAAACAAAAATGCTGGAGTCAAGCTTACAGGCAATATGGGTATGGCTTGACACAGGTAATGCAGGTCATGTGGGACGCTTCAGGTAATGTGGTACAGTATGTTATGTAATCTGGGGCAAGTATGTATTTAGTACAAAACAATCATGAGATTATTTTGACATAGAAATGTAGGTTGAGCGAGACAGTTTTGGACACACATCAAAACAAGCTAGATATAACTCAGGTCATATTAAACATAATTATTGTAATTTGGTTATTATCTGCATTTAAAGTGGCTGTTGCAGCTACATAAAGATGATACTCCTCTTGTGACTTTTAACATTATCCTCCTGGGCAAAAAAAAAAAAATCTTAAAAGATTAGTCATTGGGTAGAAATCTGCCACACCTGATGCAGCCCGACACAAGCATGCTGTTAAATAGAACCAAGAGTGCCAGATATTTACAGGTAAAGATCTACAATATGAGACAATCTGAAACCACAGAGCTGGTCTTCGTCAAACCTGCAGCTATTCTGAAATTTACAAGACCCTAAAGGCACAGCAAACCCCTATTTCCCTATCAGCTTTTAGGAGACTAGGTCAACGCTTGGAAAGAAGCGATTATGTTGCCAAGTTTACCAACAAGACTTAAACATTGAAGAGAAAGGCTATCCCATAAGACGTTGCTTAATCTATTAATTTATTTCTTATTTAATTATTGCTAATTTCCTTACTAGTTATTTGCTGTTGAGACCATTAAAAGATTAATATTTTGCAGTTTTGGGTTTAGCCCATTTTTTTGCCCAGAAGTACATTCAGCTTGAGTGGCACATATTTACAGATAAATGGGGACACTAATGTCATATTCAAACCACATTATCAAATGTCCATTCTGCAAATTATTCAGTCAACTGCTGACCCAGATACTTCAGAAATCTGTTTTATTATTACACAATGCAAACAGACAAACAAAAAAAACATGCTATTATTTTACAGTACAGTCTGAAACAGACACTAAACAACATGGATCGTATTTAAAATGCAAACATCATCTAAAATCATATTTGAACAGCTAATTCATAAAATAAATAATGCAAATGCGTTTACTCATGCATGTATCTCATGTGTCTAAATAACAAACAACTTGCAACAGATTCTAATAAATACGATCACTTTCCTACCCATTCCTGTGTATTATTTTGTGTATAAGGTCCACTTTACATGAAATGCATGTAGGCTACACATTTTAATACATATGAGCCTGCGTTTAAGGAATGCTTGACAAAAATGTAGCATTACCATTTTAGAATAAGGCTTCTTGTCACTTTATTGACTTGATTTAAGTGCAGCCTCATCAATGATGGCATAACAATTAAATGCAATTATAGCAATATCTTAATATCGAGTTTCAGGGGTGCCATATGGGGAGAAGGTCAGGAGGATTCTAAGGGCCTGTGACTGACAGGAACCGTCAAAGTTTATTGGAATATTTTTTATTTTGGTGGAGCCCACTGTAATATATTTTCATAGTGCCCAACATTCATGGCACTCCCCTGTCAGGTTTTGTCATTGCCTGATTAAAAACAACAAAACTACTGTATGCCTCCCAAACTTCAGCAGCTCACTTGAGCTGAACTCACCCTGTAGGTCACCTTGTACATTTGCCCAAGCGTCCAAGCCATTAAGGATCAACAAAATGTGGTGGATGTGACTCATACCCACCAGGTTGTGTGCTCAAAGCACGTGAAGGGTGAAAGCAGCAAGTGCAGCGTGTTGGCTCAGGGTGAGAAAGACCACTTTAATTAAATGTAGCAATTACCCATGGTCACAACGGCGTGTAAATATGCACCTATTATTATGTCATGCTTTGCCAATGATAAGTGTGTCACATTACTGTGGTGGAGGTTGTCGGCCATAATGACAAGGTTTTTCGCACGTGTTACCTGTGAGTGATAAACAAAATTAGGTCGCGTCCTCAGCAATACCGTATTAAACAATGCGTCACAGCGAGCGTCCCCACAATAGCCAAAACTGCCGTCTTTGGTTTTTGGACACAGGAGAAGAACCTCCATTTGTGTTAACGCTGCTGCAGCTGCTGCTTTTCCGCGTTGACGTCGCCTGACGCAAATAAAGGAGGAGGGCAATCCCTGCTTTTCACACAACCCTAACCTTCCACTCTTTATTATCTGTCCGCCCGCGAACCTGCTCTGTCCCTCCGTGTGGTTACCATGTAGCGTTCGGACGTTTGTTTACTTTAGTTCGGGTGTCCGTCTTTTTTGTGTGTGTTGCCGCGCGAGCGCTAAAGTTTGTTCGGTACTGGGACGCTTGGAGATATCAACAGGCCCAGAGATAGTTTTGACACTGCTGTGAAACTTCATTACGGAAGAGCAACTGGTTGTGCCACTGACTGCAGAGATCATCCAGCCATGACCTTTAATTTTCCGCCATGGATTATTTTCACCTTTGAAGTTTAACACCGGCCACCGCGGATCAAATCGGGTCAGGCGCAGTTTGTTTGTTTTTTCGTGCGTAATTTGTTATTCTAGGGCCCTCAAGCGCTTCCAAAATTAACCTACAACTTAGAAAGAAGTCGGCCTGATCGAACGGCAATGGGGCCGAAACAGAGCAGTCCGGCCTCTGCAGGTCGCCTCAGGGCTTATTCCGGATCCGACGTGCCCTCGTCCACCGGCGCCGGTACCGCGAGCGGAGCAGCGATACGTTACTACTCCGGGAACCAGGCGCAGGTGGGAGCCAGAGGGCGATACGGAGGTGACGGTGGGAGACCTAACTCGCTTTTTCAGCCCACGATAATAGCCAACAGTAACGGGACTCGGAGCGGTGATGATGCAGATGGAGATAGAAGTCAGTCCGGTCCGAGGTTACTTATAGGATCCTTACCGGCTCACCTGTCTCCTCACCTGCTCGGAGGTAAGACGTGCGTCATAAAAGCCAGGAGCGGATTTAAGGGGATACAGTGAAACGTTTGGAGAGGTCTCTATAAATCTAAACGTTTATGATCCATGTATAACGTAATACAGAGTCGAATAGCTGTTCCTGAAATGGTTCTGGAAATGAAAGGTCAGTTTGTTACAAATGAAGAAATCCATTCTCACTTTGTCCTTCCTTTATTTAAAACCACCACATCTTTAGCACAAGTGATTGTAGTTTTCTAGTTTTGCCTGCCAATTATTAAACTACATATACTTTGCATAATGGATTCCTGAGGTCTTGACCAACGGTGTTATACCGATTAGTTTACAGATGTTAGTATCGATCTAAGTGTCAGTATCAGGGTTGACACTGGATTGGATCAGGATTGACAAATTTTCTAGTACCTATTCTTTGACAGTTTATGCAGTGAAAGTGTGTGATGTCATGACACGAATCATCAATGTTTATAATAAATTAAATATAAAATATAAAGGGCATCTCGTTTTAATAACTGTGGGACTGTGGTAGCTGTGGTACCAGAAGGTCCAGGGTTCAAATCCCACATCTGCCAAGCTGCCACTGTTGGCTCCTTGAGTAAGACCCTTAACCCACAATTGCTTGGATTGTAAGACTGTATCAATTGTAAGTCGCTCTGGATAAGGGCGTCTGCTTAATGCTGTAAATGCAAATAACAAGTCAGTGCATTTCTAAAGATATGTAGTTCATACCATGTTGTAATGTACAGCATACAGATTATGAATCATACATGGCATGCTTCTGTGGGCCTGCCAGTTCTAAATATATTGTACAAAGTATATTGCATAAAGGGCAACAATTCTGGTGTCATATTATCCAGAAAAATTGAATATTCACCTTGTGTTTGAATCAAGTACATGTAATGCAGAAGAAGACACTCTACAAACAAAGCAGCCGCTTCCATCCTGGACATGTAGGTACTTGATCTGATTGATAAATCCATCAAATCATGACACAAGTTCTAGGAGCCAAGATTGTAAAGATATAGGGATAGGACATTTGTGTAGTGATCATAAGTTACTCATTACACGAACCTCTGCCATGATTATAAAGTGTTGTGCTGCTCATTAAATATATCAAAGGTCATTTGAAGTACACTGCATTTGCTCATTGTAACTTTACTGCATATTTGAAGGACTGCATATTTGGAAGTTATTAGAAGCCAGCAAAAAGATTATCCATCCAGAATCAGCTATTTTGACCTAAACATACACAAACCCAGCCCAATATATGCTGTCTTGAATCCTAAAATGACACGTCATGTAGGAGTTTTGCTATCAGATATTTTAAATGTTTTGGGTACAACAAACTTTGGCCACAACTCCTGCATGTAATTCAGAGTGTGTACTGTATGAATGATTATCATAGGCAATCCTTTCAACTCCTCTCCCTGTACACAGAAAAAAGACAACAGACACGTTGGCACAGACAAACATATAATGGAAGTCTAAGGGCAGTTTTAAAATGTTGTCAAATTGTATTTAATTCCCATTATAAGTGAGTCTTGAGGAAAATGTGTTTTAAAAATGTGTATTACCTGTGGAGTCTGCCCTTCTATCACAGATGAGGGAGATTAGATTGAAAATTGCTGGGGTACTCCTTTAACTCACTACAGCATTGACAAATGTTTTAGGGACACTATGGCCATCCAGATGTATGTGTAGATGTGTGGCTGTATGTACTAATGATATTTGATGGTAATGTTTTAAGTGAGTTTAGGTTTACGTGAGCTTCAGGCACAAAAACAACCATTTTCCCCCTTGTTACAACAATGACTGTGACTTGCCTGACGTAATCCTGTCACTTGAACAGGATCCTTAATCTCTTGGCAAAGAGAATATGTAGCCTAGGGGTCACAATGATGCAAAGCCAGCAGCAATTACATGCAGTGTCGGTGCAATATAAGAAAACATGCATGCATTTCCGGAGTTGGACAGCGTCGAATAGCTGATCCTGAAATGGTTCTGGAAATGAAAGGTCAGTTTGGTACAAATTAAGAACTCCATTCTCACTTTGTTCTTCCTTTATTTAAAACCACTGTATAATCTTTAGCAAAAGTGATTACAGTTTTCTAGTTTTGCCTCCCAATTATTAAACTACATATACTTTGCAAAATGGCTTCTTAAGGTCTTGACCAAGTGTTATACCGATTAGTTTACAGATGTTAGTATTGACAAATTTTCTAGTACCTATTCTTTGACAGTTTATGCTGTGAAAGTGTGTGATGTCAAAAGACATGACATGAATCATCAATGTAAACCTATCACACACACACACTCTTAAAAAAGGCCACATCTTTGTGGTTTTACCTGTTCTCAGAACCTTTGATATCAGTAAAAAGGAGGAGGCTTAAGAAATGAGTTGTACAAATTGTACCCTTCGATACTATGAGCAGTTTGTGTGCTTGTATTCTCTGTTTCCAAAACCAGTATTAACAATTACAAATTAATCCACCTCTAACAAAGATAATACACGATTTTCCATACTTTTACATTTTCCATAGGACCAGAAAATAAATATACTGTAAGCTCTCCCTTCACATGAATAGATTTGCTTTTAATGCATGCTATTTATGAAATGGGCATAGGGGCATAAGAGGCATGTTGTAGGTTACCCCAGAATTGTGTACCATATATTTCTCACAAGACTGTTTCTCCAAAAGCACAATGAACTGATGCAGTTCTGTACTCTGCATATACTGTATTTTTGTCACATGCTATTTACAGGCAAGAGGCCCTTAAACCTTCAGTCAAAACAGATAAGGCTGAATTAAGGTCTGGCTTATGTTGCAACATTGAAGAGAAAGTAGATCACACACAGGAACACAGAGGAAGAAGGGGGGTTTCAAAAACAACTTCCTCTAAGTCACATGCTCAGCAGAAACATTAGTGTTTTCACACTTCAGGTTTTATCTGTTTTTATGCATTCGATATAAGCACAGGTGCAACAAGCGTACGCCTGAGTGCTTTAACTGCGTACAAGTATTTCTATCCTGAGTCAGGTTATGCCGGTTAGACGTAATAAAGCTTATGGGAGCTTGTGCTATGATCGTTCTGATTAGTTTGTGCTGTTTTCAAAACAAACCATACATTGTTTTATCATCACGAGTCTTAACTAGTTCATTCTGCTAATCAGTAAGAGTTACTGTTGGAATCATGTCCATATTCACCTTTTGCACTCATGTTTTGCATGAAAGTACATGTAGACTAAAATATTAGCTTTTTGAAAGCTATTGTTATATGGTTAATTCTTATTATGTAAATAAAAAATTGGGATACATTTAACACCATGCATAATTCACTGTTTAATCTCAACAAACATCAAAGTCATGTCTAATCTAAAGTTATTACTGGATGATGCTATCTTCAAAAACTTGTAAGCTCGTTTATAGTGTTTATCTTGCTAACTGTCGGTTTGTTTAAGGCTCCAA
>JAJAGP010001879.1:52229-138899 GCA_025084515.1 Ancistrus triradiatus | reverse complement strand
ACTGTAGCCAGGCGGGTGGATCCGAACTAATTTTATTGACAAAAATGTCCTGACCAGTTAGACTGAAGCACTTGATAATTAGGTTCTATGGATTTATTTGAGCATGTGTAGCTTTATTGGCCATTTTGGTTTAGATGTTTCGATCAAAGCTCTGATAAACACCGCTGAAATTGAAACTATAACCATCGACATATGTGTTTTAATATTATACACATACATTACATGCTAGTAGCAAATTATATTCATATTAAATTTGTAATAGCCATTATAAACAAGTGTGTCTGATTTACTGCTTGTAGCCATGGGCATGTTGTTACTACACATAAAGATAATTGATTTTCCACCTCTTCCATTAAGCCTTTTCATTGTGGTGAAACAAAATCGATACCATACACAATTACATGGGTTGATCATTTTCGTTTCAAAAGCTAAAACTGTAATAAACACACAAACTCATTGGTCGTGTCATTTACCAACTCTCTTCTACACTAAAATGAAGGCCACCCAAATTCCCACTATACTATCTGGAAATTTTAATTATATAACTCTCTTTCTGAACTAATAACCTGTGGTAACGAATGCAGAATATAACATATTGGAAGTCGATGGTGTTCTGAATGGCTTCTTACTTCTACTTACACCTCTGTAGTTTTATTCAGTGGTTAATTATGAGGTAATGGTTATTCATCTTATATTGTAGCACAGACTCCACAATATAAGACAGAAGTTGTTTAGAACACAACTAGTACCTCTAGAACACAGTAGCGACTAATGTAATGAGGGAGAAGGAGACCTTGCATTGGATGATTAATCAGAAAGTCCCCCATGTCACTGCTATTACATTGATGTCATTGAAAGCAAGATGGGGTTTGAATATACAGAAACAAAGCAGGGATTCATTTTTATGAAATATTGGACATATGCACCCATTATCTGAATATTCGTTATCCGAACCCCTTCCCGGAGAGAGGTATATAAGGTTAACAGGGTTTGACTATACAGTGGAATTTGCCTCTTCACTCAAGAAAATGAGTGACAAACTTTTCCCCATGAATTTAGTAAAAAAAAAAAGTAAAAAATTCATTGATAAGCAGTATTACAAACAACGTGGAAGATCAGCCAGATGAAACAGAGACTCAACTAATGAATGTGAACCAGTTTATGTAGTTATAGGTTAGAGAGAATATACAAAGGAGTACTACTTACACTAGGACAAGCACATACACTTACAGATGCCATTTACAGCTTGTAACAAAAGCAGTAGAAAGCCATACAAACAACCATGAGTAACTTCCACAAAAAGTCTATAAACACATCAATTGAGTTTGAACAGTCTCTATTTTAAACGTGAACTCCCGAGCAAGTGAACACATGATGGGTATGGTAGATTCTCACATACTCTCTCTCTCTCTCTCTCACACACACACACACACACACACACACACACACACACACACACACACACACACACACACACACACACACACACACATGACAGACTTCTGCTCTTAAACTCCCACCTCTTCTTGTGGATCCGCAGCTTTGACTGGCTGTTTACGGCCGCAACGTCTGGACTTAAACCATAGTTTTCTTTTCCTATTTTAATTTGTTATCATTTTTAAAACCTCGTCATTAAAGCAAACGAACATTGATCAGATGGATGTTAAACAGCGTATACCTGTATATGGCAACATATTGTATAGCTGGAAGAAGAACATTTGTCTCCCTCTCTCCATGATGGCCATCATTACAAAACAATCACAATACATCTACACCACCATGAATGAGTAACTCAGTCTAGTGCTGGAACATCATAAAGTCTTGAGTACTCCTCTAAAAACCTGCATTTCTCTCTAACTCCCTTGAGGATTCACACATCATAACTCGGCACCTCGATCATCAATAATGTGAGCACTTGGCATTCATGTTCTAGTACTAAAGGGCTATAGATCCTGCAAAGTTAAAACTCCTCCTCATGAGGGGATACATGATCAAAATTGGTGCAATATATTCCTGAGAGAAGTGGTCTTTGATAGTGGTAGCCTAGCGGTTGAGGTACTGGACTATGGACCAAAAGGTCCAGGGTTCAAATCCCACCTCTGCCAAGCTGCCACTGTTGGGTCCTTGAGCAAGGCCCTTAACCCACAATTGCTTGGATTGTAAGATTGTATCAGTTGTAAGTCGCTCTGGATAAGGGCGTCTGCTAAATGCTGTAAATGTAAATGTAAATGTGTTTGTTCGGCAGGAAACTGCGATCCTGCAGTGGTTAAGGTACAACAGTATGGACTAACTGTTGTTCTGAAATCTCAGTGTACACATAAATGTAAATGATCTTTAACATGCGCACTGGCACAACCCCATACCATGACTGAGCCTGGTTTTTGGACTTTTTGCTGATAAAAGTCTGGATGGTCCTTGTCATCTTTGGTCCGGAGCACACAACATCCATGTCTTCCAGAAAAGATCTGGGATTCTGATTGGTCTGACCACAATAAACATTTAAACTGTGTGATGGTTCATCCCAGATACCTCTGAGCCAAGAGAAGTCAAAGCTGCTTCTGGACATGGCTAACATAGGGTGTCTTTTTTGCATAGTAAAGTTTTAAGTGACATTTGTGAATGTAACTCCATATTGTAGTGCTTGACAAAGGTTTGTTAAAGTAATCCCTTGTCCATGTGGTTTTATCAGCTACTGATGAATGACAGGTCCTCTTAAAGGACCTAGACAACGAAGCTGAAAATTACCATGGTGTTTTAGGGAAAGTGTTTGAGAGTGAAAGCAGCTGTCAACTAAAGGCGACATCTATGGGTAGAGGGCTGCAACCATCTGTACGTTATAGTGCAAATCTATTCACGAGAAGGCAGTTGACCACATCGATTTGACCTGTAGTGCAAACAAGGTGTAGGGTACTTGCATTTGTTTTGTTTTGTTGTTTCAACACAAAAATGTTGAAAACAAACTACTCTGTTGAGGACATTTCGAGTATTATTGCTGATTGGGATCCTGACTGCATTGGACTGTAAATCATGCTGAAATTGAAACAGTTCATAATGAGCATGATGTACCTGCAGCAGCCAATCAGAGTGGGAAAAATGTTCTTCCAGTTTCACACACAGTACAGACTCGTGAGACACACGAGTCTGATGATGTATGTGCAAATGTTTTATCTGTTTTCCAGAAAGTTAATAGTTTGGAGAAAAAAATTCAGCCTTGGGGCAAAATGGAAAACACTGTGTTTAGTCCTCAAAGAGTTAAATATGAACGAGAAATAAGTATGAGTATAAAGCCATAAGGATGATTGATTTAGGCTTGCGCCCTTGCCCTTTACTCACTGAATTTCCTTCAGATTCCTTGAATCGTTTAATGATATTATGCAGCGTACAGTTAGAAATATGCAAATCCCTTCCAATCTTTCTTTGAGCAACATTGTTTTTAAACATTTCAATAATTCTTACACATTTGTTGATAAACTGTCCACCTTTACTACTCAATGACTCAGTCTTTCGTGGATAGTGATGTACCAAATCATGATGATAATCACCTGTTGACATCACTTCATTATTTAGGTTTTTCCTCATGACTAGCCCTAAATTACCACTGTCCCAACTTTTTAGGAATGTGTTGCAGGTTTGAAATGCAGAAATGGATGTTTATTAACAAATGAAATGAAATATCTTGGATTCATACTGTCTTCAGTGAAATAGAAGTCAAAGTAAATGCAAGGAATACCACATATTTAATTGGAATTTTCCATACTGTCATGACATTTTCTGACTTGGGCTTAAATCTGAATGTCTTAATATTACAAGAATAACGTCATGAAGCATACGCAGGTACAGGTTAAAGATAAATATTACTGGGCGAAGAATAAGGATCAAGGCGAACAAATCCAAAAAACAATGAAATAAACATTTAGTCAGGATACATGCAAAGGATGAAGGGAGGTGCAAACAGTATATATCAGAGGCACAGGCAAAAACCGCAAACAAATAACAAGGTAAAGGGTCAAAATCCAGATTAGCAATATAGCACAGAGCCAGTAGCCCTGTGATGAAACTGTCTTTGAGCTCTGTGCTCTTATTATGAATGAAAATGGTTAGGATGCTCCTATAGATGTGTACTGAACGATACACTCTGTTGAGAAATGAGATACTAGAGAATAGATAAAATGACAATAGAATGAGAGAAGTACGCTTTATGGTTAGATTACAAGACAAGAGTCATCACTCAGAGATAATACTCAAACATTAAGGTTTAAGAAACGAAGCACACCAGAGCGCTAACAGCTATCCCTTGTGGAGAGTTTCTGCTTGCTAAACATGAATGAGTGAGTTACAAGGTGTTCCCGTCTAAACACTAGCACAGAATTTTAATCTATCTTTTCCATACGGGGCAAGAAAGTGTCACCTTAGAGGATAAGCCACTGTCAAATTAGCCAGGGCTGTCTGCCTTATGTCTTTAACCAACTGCACAACTGAACTCTAGGGCATTCGTCTTGTGAACAACTTCTGCCTTTTTGCTCCTCCATAAAATTAAATGCTCCCTCTGAGACACCTTGCTTTCTCAAGAAGGCCACAACATCTGACAGTTTTTTTGCCATCATGGAACTCCTGACTAAAAGAACAATAACTTTTAGGTGTTTCAGTGATGTGTCCCTGCTGTGTTGAACCACAGTAAGGATAGATTACATAAACTGATCACATTAACTCTACATAATTAGAAACTTGTTTATATGAAAGTTAGTAAGTTAGAAAGTAATTTTTTCCACTCTTGGGCAGGAATTATCTTTCAAATCAGTGTTTTTCTTAATATTATGCACAAATAATTGAACTATGCATTATCTAGGCAATAAAATCCCTCAGCGTTCAAGTAATTAAAAACCTTAAAGTGGAATAGGAACTTTACTGATAGAGTTTTCTGGCTTCAGGTAGCCTGCAATGATAATGCATACACTTATGAAACCTTGCTGGGCTAATGAATGTTCTTAATATTAATCATAAGAAGTAGGGGTGTTCGATATGTATCGTCTACGATGATATCTTTGTTGTTGTTTCAACGATGTGTGAGCTGACATTATGGAGTATGTCACTCCATTTGCAAAAAACTAGGGCTGTTGCAATTGGTCGACGTAATTGATGACGTCTAGGCTGAAAATGCATGTCTGTTTTAAAGTGAAGCATTGCTTTTTCAAACTATGTTTCTAATCTGCCTTTTTGATTGATAACACTACTTAATTTTAGTGACAACACTACTTGCTGAGACATGTCCCTTATCTAACTGTTTTAGTTCTGTTTTATTATATTTATTTATTTTAAGCACTCTTATTTGCATACAGAATGTCATAAACTTCAGATAATGTTTTAATAATTGAGATTAATATAACTAAATGTTTAAGTTAAAGGAAAATATGATTACTTCTTCTTTATTACATTTACATTTAAGTCATTTAGCAGATGCCCTTATCCAGAGCGACTTACAGTTGATAAAATCTTACAATCCAAACAATTGTGAGTTAAGGGCCTTGCTCAAGATCCCAACCGTGGCATCTTGGCAGAGGTGGGATTTGAACCCTGGACCTTCTGGTCCATAGTTCTGTACCTTAACAGCTAGGCCACAACAGTCCATGTGCTAAATAATCAGGATTTAATAGAAACTTTGATATCTTTTGTTTTGTACTGAATTATCGGTATCAATTTACAGTTTGAAAAAATCCCAGAAAATATTAAGATATCATTTTTGGCAATATCACACACCCATAATAAAAAGGTATCCAAACTAATATAAAAGTGTAACCATTGACTGATGGTCACTCAAGCAGAGCTCCAGAATTTGTGTTCAGACTGAGAAAGCTAAGAAAGCATGTCTTTTAATCAACGCTGCCCAAACTCCTGTATTGTTTAGGCCTACATGTACAATTGAAAAGCTTTTTTCTCATCCCTTTCATTTTATCATTATTCTCCTTTTCTCTTAGTTTAGTCAATCCCTGTATGCCGTTGTTTCTGCATCTCATTTTGTCCGCCCTCTGCCCTCCCTTTCTTGACCTTTTTTAAAATCACTTTTTTAAAATCAACCTCTGTCTCTTGTTCCTCTGTTATTGTGTGTCTCTTTGTCTGGAACTATTTATGTACGTCCTGCTTCTTTTAGTCTTGGATTTCTGCAATGTGCAGTTGTGCATTAACCTTTTTTTCTGGTGTTTGTGTTTATGAAATGAGCTGAGAATCTGATGCATAATAAGCTTTTGATCTGACTATGTATATCTCTTGGGGTCACAAGTCTAGCTTTAGGACAGTGGCAACAAAAAACTGATGTACAGAAAGTAAAATGCAGTAAGATGGAGAGTAGCCAAATCTATCTATCTCTCTATCTCTCGATCTATCTATCTATCTATCTATCTATCTATCTATCTATCTATCTCTCGATCTATCTATCTATCTATCTATCTATCTATCTATCTATCTATCTATCTATCTCTCTCTCTCTCTATCTATTGATCTATCTATCTGTCTATCTATCTGTCTATCTGTTTGTCTATCTATCTATCTATCTATATCGGTTGACCAGAACACCTACTGTTAAACCCCCATCTACAGTTATCAGAGGACTCGGGTTGTGCCAAGAAAACATTCCCCGTACCATTACCCCACCTTCAGAAACTTAAACTGTTGACACCTTGATAATTTACCATTGCTCAGTGATCCAATTTTGGTGCTCTTTTGCCCACTGGAGTCTTGCCTTTCTGTTTCCGTAAGACAGAAATGGCACTCATACTGGTCGTCTGTTGTTATACTAAGGAATGACTTGTATCAGTGTTATTTGGCTGCAGTTTGCTTGGCTCTACACTATCTGTTCATCAGAACAACTCTTGGCATCCTCCTCTTACGCCTTCATTGACAAGTTTTTTACATCTGCAGAATCTGCTTTCGCTGGATGTTTTTCTTCAATCAGACCATTCTTGGTATACTCTCGACATTGTTGCTTAAGAAAAACCCTCAAGGTTGGCAATTCTTGAAATATTTTCCGCATTAGTCTAGCACTGATGACCGTGCCTCATTTGACGTTGCTCAGATCGCTCGGTTTTCCCATTCTAATGTGGATTCAGTATGAAACTTATCCACAGAAAACTTGTTCACTTGATCTTATGCTACACTCTCGGATCATGCGTCTACGTTCTATAAAAAAAAAGGCAGGTGTCTCTAAGAAAGTGGCCACACAGTGTATATAGCCTCAACCCAGGCTACTATATTAACACGATGGACAAACACAAAAAAAATTGGGTTAAATTATATTTTCAAACCACTGAGCTTATTTCACTTATACATAAACTTATATATAAACTTGTCATTGTGTATAACTTTCTTGGAAAATAAGAAGGAAAACTTCCCATCATGGTTTATTCCTTACCATACTTTAACCCTTCAAGTTTCAAGTAACATTAAAATTCATTTAATTATTACCCTTTAAGATTATTACTGCTATTCAATGTCAAATAAAATTAGAAATCATTCTATGCAATGTGCATCACATACAATACTGAAGTTAAAAAATGTGCTTGTTTCTTTAAATACCCATGTCATCCTTCCATAGTGTCTTAGGGCAAAAACTGTACCAGATACCTGCATGCTATACATTTTAAAGGTTTAATCACAGGCAAAATCAAAAGCAAAAATGACCTAAATGGTCCTACACATTAATAATACAATGAGTTTTCCAATGTGAACATCCTATTTACTAAAAATACTTGATGGACGATATTTGAGACTCATGTTCGAAATGCTAGATGAGGGCAACATAATGAAACCGTAGAACTTTCACTATATAAGTACACTATATAAAAACAGAATGTCTGCCACCGAAGAAAAAGGTCAGAATATAAAAAGGCCATTTTGTACTCTTAAAGTACAATTTAATAAAGTAATTGATTCCGTTCCTACTAAGGTGCCAATACATTTCACTGTGTCTGTCTTTTTCTGTCCTGCTGCCATATGAACTGAAATATGGCGAAATAATGCGAGCTCAGTTCAGACAGCTCAGTCGTCTGACCTTTAAAGAAAGCTCAGGATATAGATCCTGCTAAGGACTCTATAATGTCTCACATCATTTGTATAAGTTTGACATCCTGATCAGTGCAGAGCAGAAAGGTCGTCTTCTAAACTCATTCAATTTCCTACTTTACATGAGCCCTGAAGCGAAAGCAGAACATTTTTTCTAGTGGAATACCAAAACAAATTTTGACTTTACGGGATTTGGTCTTATAGTATAAACCAAACAGATGTTCTAAATGATCAGATTAGGAGTTAACTGTCTAACAATGAGTATTATATGAAGTATAAACTGCATTTCTTACCTTAACCTTCCCAGCATCAAGTGTGAAAGGTGCTAGTAGTTAGCGATTAGCAGTAGTTAGCGACTATAGCTTTGACCATAAGGGGGAGAATCGCAAAAATTAGCTGCAGTATGTTTGTGTTATCTTGCATAATCTAAAATTAGGTGTTAACACAGTGGTACCTTGGTTCTCATTCTTAATTTGTTCCAGACGGGAAACAAAAATGACAAGTACTGAGCTGATTTTCCCATAAGGAATAATGTAAATTGATTGAATCTGTTCCAGATCCCCCAAAAAATCCACACTGTATAAGGCATTATATGTATTAATGGAGTTGTATTTATTTATTTATTTATTTTTACAATTTTACACTTCATTACTGACTTGGACCTTGTGTTGTGATCCTGTTGGAATGGTTGTAAAGCATCATCTGACATAGGTTTTTGTGTTTTATTTTTCAAATACAATTCCAGCATTAAAAGTGTGTATGTAATGTTTAAGTAGCAGACATTGTGTTAAATCAAAATGTGTCACAAGTGACAGTCCATGTATTTCTCCATGCAGAATGTGTATTAATCCATGTAGCTCTTTCTGGTAGAGTCAGTGTTTAGAGATTGTCCTTGTAGAGTAATTTTATTCTGAAAGACACACTAGTGTGAAACAATGTGATTCTGTCTGACAGAAAAATCAGTTTTCTCTTCCAAACAGCAGGCAACTGTAGCCAGACGGATGGAGGAGAACTAATCTTAGTGACAAAAACGTCCTGATTAGTCAGACTGAAGCACAGATAATTAGGTTCTATGGATTTTTTTTACCGTGTTTAGCTTTACTGGTCATTTAAATCTAGATATTTTGACCAAAGCTCTGATAAACATAGCAGAAATTGAAACTATAAACCATCGACACATGTGTTTTTAATATTATACACGTTGCATGCTGCTGTCAAGCAACAAATTACTTAAACTGTGTTTTTGAAAGTGTGTAATAGCCATTATAAACAACAGTGTGTCTGAGTTACTGCTTCTAGCCATGGGCATGATGTTATTGTACATAAAGATAATTGATTCTTCCATTAAGCCTTTTCATTGTGGTAAAACCAAATCAATACCATGCACACTTACACGGGTTGATCATTTTTGTTCTGAAGCTAACCATGAAATAAAACACATTTTTCTTACCATTGGTCGTGTTTCCCTCAGGCTAAGTATTAATAATAGCTATAGTACTGTGCAAAAGTCTTAATCATTAGGTTAGTTGTTTCATCAGTGATATAATGACCATGTAGAACATATTGTTGACAATTGGACCCAAAAATATGAAACTTCTATTATGGATTCGTCACTCCATAATACTCTTTTCCGCTGATGTTCATCCCAACCTTTGTGAGCTTTAGCAAATATTAGCCTTTTCACCCTGTTCCCTTTCTGAAAAAGTGGTTTCTGGGCTGCTAACCATTTCTGATCCAAGTATTTTCAGACTGTAGAAGCATCAGCTTGGCATCCTGATGAAGCTGCAAGATGCTGCTAAAGCTCACAATAAATACTATCCACTGCAACCTATAGAATCTGTTTTATCTTAATAATCTTTCAGTTTATTAATACTGCAACACAGTTTCTGTATTTTCTGGTTGTATTCTAATAAAGGGACTAAGAAATCATTCTATATGTTCATAATACCATTGTTAAAAGCATGGTAAATCTAATCTAATGGCGGCCTATGACTTATGCACAGTACTGTATTTGTAGTCCATGTATACATCATATGAACCTTAGACAGTTTACTATGCTCTGTAGATAAGCATATTTTGGGGTTTAGGAGTCCCTGATTGAGGAATGTGTTGTCTTTTGCTCTCTGCACTACTTTCATAAACTTAGCAGTAAACTTAGCAGCATGTGAACATCACTGACTGATCTCTCACTTTCCCATCTTCTTTTAGAAGTCATCTGTAATATCACTTTCTTCATTCCCAAGCTGACATTCCCGTTACATGAACTAAAAACCATTTGAAGTCTTACAGAGCCATGACCACCATGAGACCTCTTTTAGCTTTTATTAGCTTCTCATATGTCCAATTTTGCACTTCTCTTCCTTTAAGTGCTGTAAATGGCATTTAATCATTCATTTTGAGGCAAAAATATGCATATTACTTAAGTTAACAATATCTCTACACACTACAATGAGTGGATAAAATGAATGTAAAAATAAAATCCTTGACTCTGTTACAGTCAAAGCTTCACAGCTATGTTCTACAGGGGTTTACCATGAACAGATGTCTCAGCTATAAATGTCTGACAGTAATAAGTTGCTGACAAGGTAACACTTTAATAGGCACATTTTCAAACCAATAGACACACCCAACAGAGTCCCGAGAGGCCTTCATTTGTGGTTTTTCGGTTATGCCCAGATTCGGGCACAAATCACGGGGATGAGAAAAGATTTTCTGTTCTGAGGTGCTCTGGGTTTTGTCAAAATACATTCCACATGTTAAATAAAATTAAGGTAACAACACCCTCCTTGAAGACAAACTGTATATAAAAATTACTTAAAAGAATATTCTTCACTCAAAACAGTAGCCTAATTTTAAAGGAACTCAAGAGAAAAGGAAAAAAAAATATATTTTTAGTCAATTTTTTTGCTGATAAAGGTTTTGCATAATCACTTTATTGTTTTGGTCTGTGTGGTGCGGGCTGGGAGCCTCAGCTTTTCAAGATAACTCATGGGGCTCCAAGAGAAAAAGGGTGCGCACCCCTAGCTACGCTATGATATAAAAACAGTATAAACTAAACTCCTCAGTTACGCTAAATTCAACTACGATGGATCTTTAGGGCGTTATTCCCATTGTAATCTACCTTTTATTAAGTGTCGGGATTTTGCCCTCCTCTTGCCCCTCTTCACATAGGTGTCCCCTAAAGAACTCTGTTTTTCCTCTCACAATAAATATCTAGTGGACTAGATCAGCCTATTAATTAAGTGATCCCTAACAATATATGTGCCCTCACCAGGATAACTCACAATTTATTAAAAAGTTATAAAATGCATTTTTAAAACAATCAACTCCTGGTTCCAAGTATGCCACTGCAGCCCCTGATATAACTGATCTGTGCCTAGCATCGACAACTTTTTAAACGTATCCCAACAAACATGGTTTTGCATCAATCACCATCTATCTGTTACAGATAATTCCCAAACCGAGTTTTGCATTCCTCTTTATTACCTCCATATATCAGTCGAGTGGTTGTGGACAGTATAAGTGGGAGTATAATATCTGATTTAGAGGGACCCCCTGGTCTCTAAATCTGGTACCCTGGATGTTTTTAATGAATTGCGACGTGATCTTAAGCTGTGTGCTCGGATCTAATATGGAGACTCTCATATTCTGCCTGAAATTACTAGGGCTTGCGTTGCATTAGGGCTGCTTCTGTTAGCTTTTTAATACAGGCCCGAACTACTGTCATGGACTGTAGATCAGAGCCAGGAAAACGGCCGAAGCAGAAGCTACCACGGTTCTAATGTTCTGTTGTTGAATTTACCTGTTTATTCCACTTTGGTTGAAGTCATTTTAATGGTCTTCAGCTCAAGAGGAGTTTTGGTTTGTTTGAGTGGACTAGGGGCAATATTAACTGAACTGTCTTGAACCAGCATATCACCTCTTCGGTACATACTTCCTTCCTGAGGCAAAAAAACTAACAACAATCATTGGTCAGAAAATTACAAGACATTGTTGTCACTAGAGATTTATGAATAGGGGGCTAGTTTTTTGACTAGGAGGATCAAGAGGGTAACCCCCTAATAAATACAGCATAATCAAACTGTTTGGAGAAATTGGCCTAATAGCAGCAAATTTTCTGGAAAGAGACCATGACATTCAAAGTTTGTATTAGGCACAGAATCTTATATGACTTAACCACTATCTACTAACAACAGGTACAGATCAAGCAAAGCTACAAGCAATGTTGCTGCATAGCAGGTCCTCAATACCCACTTAAAAACTGAGAATTTAACCTCATACAATTAAATGTGGCATCTTCTGCTCTGTAGGTGAATTCCCATGGTTACATACTCTGCATAACGGAATTTTTAGGATTGTGACATTTGACATAGAAAATTATTTCAAATTTAAGTTTTATTTATTTTCACAGAAGGAAATATTCACGAAGCACAATTCATACATCCCCATCCAAAGCCAACGGGCTACGATAAAACCTCAACAAAAAGCAATGAACCTAAAGTGTCTGTACCATCCAAAAGTAGCTTTTAAATCTAATTTAGTTAGCAGACTCCAGCTTTCATTAAATCCAGTAATACATCAAATTACCTGGCAATTTCTAGATCTTATTAAGTTTTTTTTTCTTCCCTGTGCATTAGCTAATAAGGCTTTTATCAAACACCAATTAAGCTTATTAGACTGTTTTACGTAACTGTAAAAATCCTCTCACATTATTTGGTCTTTGGAGGAGCTTGCCTGCCTTAGAAAAACCAGTTTCCCCATTATCCATCTACAAGATGAAAGAATAATATTTATTTTATGATCAAATATTAAGTTACTATAAACAGGTTATCTGTAAAATATATAGTCATAAAATCAGAAAGCACAAGCCAATCCTTGATGTCTCCCTAATAACCTCGCCGCAATGTTACATTAACGCGTTTAACTTAATGCCCGCCCTTTCATTGGCTATTCCGTAGCATACTTACATTCCTCTTCATTCAATCAAATGCTACAATGCAATTTTCCTCTAGTGCATCAATGACTTTTCATTGGTTACATTAAAATTTCTAACCCTACATTCATTTGTGTTGAGATTACGCTTACGTTCAGTAATCTTCACTCACAGAGACCCTTCTCCCTCACATAGTGTTGCGTATTTTTTAGTATAGTGGTGCAATCGACAGTTCTGTCATCGAAACACACTTTAAAAACCCTTGTTTCAGGTTTCAGGGGTGTTTTTGGGGCAACAGCCACCCCCAGATCATAGTGCGTCAAAGTTTATTACCTTTGAAATATGAGACAGATAAGCAGCACAGATGAATAAATAAAAGCCTTGGATACACTACATGACTTTTTTAGTTTACAGCTGATATAAGAGACTGGGTATCCCACACTTCCCAACTGCCATTTTCTGATTATTATGCCAAATGGCAAATTTTCATTGCAACACTAAACGGACTAGGGATGTCTCACACCTAAACAACTTCAAAACTTCAACCTGCTGCTTGAATCAACACCCGCAAAACTCACAACCTCTCGATACCTAGGAAAACCCAAGCACAAAGGAAGTACAACACGCTTACACCGCACTCCGCCCACAATTATAGCAATGACTACGTCAGGCCCCTATTAAGCATGTATTAGTTAAGTAGTCGATCAGTTTACTATATTTCTCTCCCACACAAAAATAATCTTGCCATGCTAGAATACTGTGCCAGTAGTAGGATTTTGACCCACCTGATTGGTTCAAGGCTTCGAGAAAGCTTTTATCTTGTCCGTTTTGTTGGTAAAGTTCTGTAACTTACTTTTTGTATAGGACACTACTGCTGCCACAACTCGGGTTAACTGTCCTTCAGTGTAGAGACCATGCATGCATTGCACGACCCTTGGCCAACGAAGAAACACTTTGAGCATGGGAAAAGTTTTCATTGGCTGTTGTCTGGACGCCTGTTCAGATTGAATTGTTGCTGACCCGTATACACTACTAGATATTACGCTCCAGATCGGGTAAAAAAATACAAATATGTTTGATAGGCTCCTACTGTGCTGAAACATGATCGAGAGGCCAAAAATCTGAAGTCTGCACCCCTTACCTACTATGCTCTCCTCTCTCTACTGTCATCTGAGAACTGGCAAAAAATACAAAGACTAAGATCCAAACGTAGAGAGTAAAATCAGGTTTAAAAAATGACGTAGTGTAACCCACATTAAGTAAAATTATTGAAGAATATACATTTGGGCAAAAGTCTTTAGAGTCACCACGGTTGTGCAAGTTCTAACTACTTTAGAAAGGATGAGAGAGGTCTGTAATTTTTCATCATAGGTACACTCACTATTGGAGACAAAATTAGAAAAAAAATCCAGGAAATCACATTGGAGATATTCACATTTATTAATATTTAATTGGTTAAATCCTGGTGGAAAATAAGTCTTTTTGGTCAATAAATTTGGTCCAACTCAATACTAAAACAAAGCAAGATTTCTGACTCCTCACAGACCTTAACTACTTCTTTTAATGCTCTTCTGTCCTCTACTCATTCCTGTATTAATGGACCCTTTGACCCTCTTTATCTGTATCAACAGACACCTGTCCACAGCCTCAACAGTCATACCCAAACTCAAGACCAAAGAGCTTCGAAGACACCAGGAAAGAAAAATTGTTACCTGCCCATCTGGGAAGGAGTGAATCTATCTACAATAGGCAAGCAGGTTGGTGTGAATAATCAACTGTGGGAGCAATTGTACGACTAAAAGATCACTGAGTAATCCTCCCCCTCGATCTGAAGCTCCACAACAAGATCTCACTTCACTCCGTGGGGTCAAAATGATCATGAAATGGTGAGCAAAAATCCCAGACTACATACAACACGCGAGAGACCATGAATGACCTGCAGAGAGCTGGGAACCAACTACATCATAACACACTACGCCAAGAGAGACTCAGTCCTGCAGTGCCAATGTGCCCCCCTGCTTTAAAACAGTACATTCCAGGGGCCCGTCTGAAAGTTTGCCAAGAGCAATCTGTACGAAGAGGGATGGGAGAATACCAGTAGTCCAATGGAAACCAAAATAGAATCACTGGAGAAAAAGGATGCTGAGTCACATCCCAAAGAACACCATAACCTATCTTGAAGCATGGGGGGGGTGGAAACATTATGTTTGGGGCTGTTTTTCTGCAAAGGGACAGCACTACTTATCCGTGGTTTAAGGGAAGAATGAACAGGGCCAGAGATTTTAAAGCCAAAACCTCCTTCCATCAATGAGAGCATTGAAGATGAACGTGGCTGGGGCTTCCCGCATGACATGATCACAAACACAACCGCTCAGGCATGAAGGAGTGGCTCCTCCGTAAAAAGCATTTCAAAAAAGGGGTCCCTGGAAGTGGCCTAGAGCCAGTCTCCAGACCTCAACACCCCAAAAAATTTGTAGAGAGGTTTGAAAGTCCGTGTTTTTAACCGAACATCACTGCTCTAAGGGAGATCGCGCATGGATTGAATGGGCTACAATACCAACTACCAGTGTTGTCCAACCTGGGAAGACTTACAGGAAACCGTTTGACCTCTATCAATTGGTGCCACCAAGTTTTATGTTACAAAGTATTGAGTTAAACCAAATTTATTGACCAAATACTTATTTCCACCATAATTTACAATAAATTCTTTAAAAATAATCCTACAATGTGATTTCCAGGATTGTTTTCTTCTTTTGTCCTCTCATAGTTGAAGTGCCACCTATGATGCAAATTACAGCCCTCTCCTCCTTTTTTCTAAATAGAGACTTCACAATCAGTCCGCTGACAAATAACTTTTTGCCCCACTGTAAGCTAATAATGTATGTTTATGTGAGGAGGGCTAGAGAACATGTTAACAGGTCTAACAATGTCCATTTCCACTCCTAAGACCACCATTTGCTTATCAATCCTCATTGTTGAAGTGAATTGTTGGGGGGGAACAATACTCTTTTGTACACAAATAAACATAAAAGCATGAAAAGATTTAAATGTCTTATCTAAACAATCTAAACACATGGCTGTGTGTTCAAAATCTTCCAAAATATCTTCTATATTGTTTTTTTTTTTCTTAACTCTTTCAGTCCTAACAATGGCAAATGGAGTCAGGCTACAAAATCGGTTGTCAAAAAACCTGTTTTATGCGATTTCAATATTTTGATATCAAGTGCATGGTAAAAGCTTACTTCGTCCCATTGTAACTCATTGTGAGTTATTACTAGGTGTCTCCACTGAACTCTTGCACAGAAATCATTTATGCTTCATTAAAATAAATTCAGGACTCCAAGGGTTAAAAGATTAGTCATTAGTTGGTAATCTGGAACACTCCACCAGGCTCATCAGAGTCCAGATTTTAGACTGAGAGAGTATTTTTGGTCTCTCATTCAACACAAACTAACTGTGAAAGATTTTTCTGGGAAACTACTCAACTGTTTGAAGTGTCTACCAATGAGTGGAACAACACTGATTTAGAAATTTTGAGTTTGAGCACATCATCTTATGCTCAAGAAACAAAGAGCGTATCCTGGTAAAATAACTAACGTTCAATCCTGCGCCATTGATCTTTGTAAATTTTGGAACTTCTCACATTGTGGAGTCTGGAAGGGTTTACGTGGATTTTCCATTTATAGCCTTTATTAGGAACCATTATCCAGAGCGACGTAAAATGAATACTGTCTTACATGGTGCTGAGGGTTAAAAGTTTTGTTCAAGGCCTCTACAGTGGAAGCTTGGTAGTGCTGAGTTTGAATCATCTACCTTCTGCCATTTAATACCTTAACCACTGTGTCACCTCTGACCTCTACAAAATACAAACTATAATATATCTTCTTCTTCTTTCGGCTTCTCCCTTTATCAGGGGTCACCACAGCGAGTTAAACGTTTTCCACCTCACCGCCTGTACTCCCCACGTCCTCTACTCTCAACCCCAACTCCCCTCCCTGCAATATCCTTCATCTACCACAACCCAATACCTCCTCTTTGGTCCTTCCTTTCCTCTCCGTCTCTTGCCTGGCAGCTCCATTTCCCAACATCCCTCCTACCATATATCCACTAATCCCTCCTCTGCACATGTCCCAAACCACTCATCTCCCTCTCTCGAATTTTTTGTCTCCGCAATTTTCCAACCTGTGCTGTCCCTCTGATTCTCATCCTAATTCTGTCCCCCTAGACCCTCCTAAAGAGACCTCAACATCCTTAAGTTCTGCCACCTCCGGCTCTACTTCCTGCCTCTTTGTCAGGCCAACTGTACTCTAAGCCATACACAGGACGGTCTCATACTACTCCTCTTATAAATCTTTCCCTTTTCACTTTTGCTTTGGGACCCTTTTTTGTCCACGCCTTCTGACACCTCTCCACCCACTCCATCCTGCCTGTACTCTCTTCTTCTTTACTTCCCTTTCCACACCTCCCTCTCCATCCTTGAACATTGATCCCAAGTACCTGAACTCCTGGACCTTTGTGACCACTGATCCCTGTAGCCTGACTGTTCCCACTGCCCCCTTTCATTTACACACATGTATTCTGTCTTACTACAGTTGACTTTCATGCCTCTCCTTTCCAGATTATACACCTCCCCTCTCCATGTTTCTCTTCTAACCTGTTCCCCTTCTTCTACCTGTTCCCTGTTCGTCACTACAGATAACAATGTCGTCTGCAAACATCATAGTCAAACGGCGATTTCTGTCTGACCTCATCTTTTGTTAGTCTGTCCATCACCAGAGCAAATAAAATGGACTCAGGGCCGCTCCTTGCTGCGTCCCACCCTCGAAACTTGACCCTTTATCCTGTCACTCCTACAGCACATCTCACCGCTGTCACGCTGTTATCTACATGTCCGTGGTGCACTATCTAACGTACTTTTCACACTCGAGACTTTCCTCATACACCACCAACAGTTCCCCTCCTTGGCACCCTGTCATACGCTTTCTCCAAATCCACAAGACGCAGTGTCTCTTTCTGAACCATCTCTATACTTCTCCATCAGCAGTCTCAAAGCAAAAATTGCATCCATGGTGCTCTTCCTTGCATGACCATACTGTGGTTCACACACTGGTCCCGACCCACCTCCTGTCTGGCCTATCTTCCACAACTCTCTCTCCCAAATCTTCATTGTTTGGCTCCATCAACTTTAATGCCCCTGTAAGAGCACAACTCTGGTAGCAATCACCCTTCTGCTAAAAATCGGTACAAGTAAACTTTTCCCCTTTCCTTCCTTCCTCCAACTCTCATTCACACCAGAATTCATTTAATAATATAGTCAAAAAACCACTCCAGCTGTCCTAACTTTTTCCATACCTCAACCGGTAATGTCCATCAGGTCCCACTGTCGTTCCGTTCTTCATCCTTTTCAAAGCTTTCCTCACTTCTTCCCTTGCTAATCTTTGCTACATCCTGTTTCCAAATTTCTACCCCCTCCAGCCTTTCTTTCCCCTTTCATTTTCTACATCTCAACTCCTCAAAATACTCCTTCCACTTTCCCTCACCCGTCTCCCCTCACCTGTCATACAATTTCCATTTCTATCCTTGGATTTCACCCTGACATTCTGCACAATACTTTCCAGCTCTACTCTCTTTTCTCGCCAGGCAGATACAACTCCTTCTCTCCTTTCCACTGTCTAATCTTTCAATAACTCCATCATAAGGCTTCTGCTTGGCCTTTTGCTACCTCCCTCTTATTGCCCTGTGCACACTCCCTTGTACTCCTGCCTCCTCTCATTAGTCCCTGTCCCTGTCCCATTTCTTCTTTGCTGACCTTTTGTTCTCTGATAACCTCCTGCACTTCCCCGTTACACCGAAAGGTTTTTCCTTTTCATCCTTTGGGCCTGTCCAAGACACACCCATTACCTTTCTACCTTTCTGTCTAATCACTGTTCGTCTACTACCACCAGTCATCTGAGCTCTTTCCTATCACCCAAACCTTTCTCATCTCCTCTCTGAACTCCTTACACATTCTTCCTTTCTCAAGCTTTCCACCCTTTGGTCCTCTGTTCTGCCTTTGTTTTCCCCCTCTTCCTCTTCCTAACCACCAGAGCATCCTGCACACCGACCATCCGATGCTGCCTAGCTACACTCGCCCCAGCCATACCTTACAATCACCCATCTCTTTTACCAACCGCTTCTTACATAGGAATGTATTCTACCTGTGTGCTTCTCCATCCCTCTTATAAGTCACCCTATCTCCTCCTTTTTTTTGGAAATATGTGTTTAACCCACAGCCATTTCCATCCTTTTGAAGAATCCACCACCATCTGTCCTTCTATGTTCCTAGCCTTAACAACCAAACCTGCCCCATCACTGTCCTCCATCATCCTTTATTACCTTCAATCAAAACACATGACCATTGAAAATCGCAACAATCACCAGTCCCGCTCCTCCCTGGGAATTCTCTCAACATTTCATCTAACTAACTCCCCCCAAATCTTCTCCTTCTCCTCTAATTTACAGCAACTTGTGGTGGGCATAGCCACTAACCACCATTCACCTTCTCCCTCAATTTTCCAGCTTCAGACATATTATATCCTATCGACACCTACTTCACCTCAACGACATTCTTTACATAGTCCTTCCGTCAGGACCACAACCAACTCCATTCTCCTTCCTATCCACACCATGGTAGAACAGTTTAAACCCTGCACCAATGGGCATTCGAAGCCTGCTACCCCTTTCCACTTTGTCTCCTGCACACAAAACTCGACCTTTCTCCTCTGATCATAATCCAGCCAGCTCTCTACCTTTCCTGTCAATCGTCCCTACATTTTAGGGTTGCTACCCTCAGTGCTATATTCTGGGCCCCTCCTGATTTCCTCTCTGTCCCTCCTCAAATGCTTCCCTCCTCTCGTCTTCACAAACAGTAGTCCAATTCATTTCCCCGCTGGTGCCCTGTTTGTGCTATCCACCAGTACGTGGGCCGGTCGTTGTTAACCCCGTGCCGCGACCGATCGGTATGGTGGAAATTATTAGGGAATCGCATACTTTAATTTGCAAATTTTTACACCAGATGCCTTCCTGACGCAACCCCTCACCATTTAGCTGGGCTTGGGCCCGGCACTAAGAAATACCCGGTTCTGAAAGCAATCTAGCAAGCTGGTTTACAAAACTCCAATATATCCCAAACAAAAAAAAGAGAAATAAACCATTTTTTGTTTTCTTTTTTTTTTTTTTTTTTACAGATAATCCTTCAAGGTTTTAATTAATTAAGTACAGTACATGAAGGTTTGAGGATGTCGAGTACTTGAGGATGGTCCATGATAAATGTTTGCTGCCCTCCCATACATCGAAGAATGACAACTTTTTGCGATAAAAACATCCTTAACCTCTAACTGCACCCAGCAGTTTAAGAGTCTAAATTGACAGATCTTGTGTTAAATAGCCCCTGGGTAAATACTCGTGTCAGAACTGGCACCGGCCTTAACATGAGTGGGTGTATATCAGAGAGGAATTAACACATGCTACCCACCATGTTTTGGCCTGAGCAGCTTATCTTCTGATCGAGGTTGCTGACAATGCAAATGAATTGTGAATATGACTGTTGAATCAGCATTGTGAACATAATCAATGAATTAATGTAATTCCATACTAGAACATGTCGACAGCTTGCTACCTTGATGTTTTTCTTCACATCCCCATCTGCATTGAATGTTGCCATTCCCAAGGCTGTTTGCTCTCACAAACCTGCCTGCCCAGGAACACCAGGAAGCTGCAAGGTGTTCGATCATACCACAACAAAGAGATGTGGAAAACCAACAGTCCTTATCACTGTTTCAATCACAAACCCGGGATCTAGCACACTACTCATCTGAACTACATGTGTTGCTGCCTGTATTATGTGTATTTATTGATTATCTTGTTTATGGTACTGTAGTGCGAAAGTCAGGAGGCAACTGTGACCTCTATTAAGTGAATCACGCATTAGTTTTTCATTGCCTTTTTCACCACAAGGCAACTTGATTTATTGTACATGTTTCACTGGTTTGAAGATACAAGTTTCACTGTTTGAAAGATACAGGGATCAGGCTCAAGTTGCCAATAAGTTGTCCATTTCCCTACCACAGACATTTTATGACCTAGAGGGCCCCGCAATCTAGCCACTTCAGCTGTTGCTGCAATACGTCAAACGCAGCTACCCTATTGGTCCAAGGCAAGATTGGTTTGTAAACAAATGCCAAGTAAACGGGGAGTAGCTGCATTTTTTTTCTGGTTAAAATGCACAACTGTTTTTCTTCTTTCTCGACTGTTTTGTTTCTGTTTTTTATAGTAGTGGAAATTAACCTCAGGCGTTCAGCAGTATCAACATATTTATATCCTTAAATACAATCAGCTGTTGTTTACTAAATAACAGAATTATGAAATTATAGCCCAATAAGTAATACATTAGTATAAGAGAATCAAATTATGTGCACACTATATTCTACACCTATTATCTTACTATATATAACACTTATACTATTTGATTTGCTAATCTTTTTTTACGACTATTGTTTTAATACATTATTATTATCAGCAGCGCTAAAAAAATCACTGCTATAAAGCCATTTTTTGAGCACTCATAAAAATTGTAGAAATAATACCGAATTAAAGCCTACCTAACGACTGTCTGCTCCAATGTAATGTAATTAGGAACGCAGTCAGTAAAACTCCTTAGTTGATTAGTGTTTTCATCCAATCACCATTTTCATTGTGGCTTTGTGGAATGGCAAAACAAACATCCATTCTATTTTATTTTTTTATGTTTTGCTTATGTGACTGTGAAAACTGTACTTTTGTCAAGGCCCATTAAAAACCAAATTTTTGGCTATCCCACTAATTTGTACTAAAGCATTATTATGACCCAAAACATACCTTAAAAGATTTGCAACAACTACTTGAAGACCAAAACAAATCAAGGAGTGCTAACAGTGATGGCCTTTCCTGCACAGTCACCTGATCTAAACCCCAGCAAGCATTTATGGGGGCATTTGTAGACACACAAACTCAAGCATTCAGTAACACCACAAGATGAATTTTTGGAATATACTGTGCAATCATCCTGGGATGGTGTAGATAATCAAACTTGTATAGTTGGGTAAAAAAGTCTCAGAGGGCCTCCACTAGTATACGGACACCACATCCCAACAACACACACAGCACGATGAGTGATATAGAGTTACACTTTGCGCAGTGTTTTATTTAAACAATAATCTTAATTAAAACACATTATGAAAACATTTAGTACTGTACCACGTTCTTGTGCCTTTCAAGACCGAGACTCTCTTTTCTGTCAGCAGGTGTCGCAAGGGTTTGCTCGTACAAATTTTCTGTCATTCAGGCATGAATTAGATGTATATAAGACAGCTTTATTTTGTATTACAATTCTTAAGACTTTGATAGTTAAAGCGAACAGATGTTGAATGTTTAGACCTTAAACGGCGTTTAACTGTGCTTCATATACCCACAGAAATTCTCTGTCTGTCTGTCTGTCTGTCTCTCTCTCTCTCTCTCTGTATGTGTTTGAGTGTTAATGCCCCATTTTTCTCAATTTAAAATTATACGTATTGAACAGTAACCCTGAACAATTAATTTGCTCCAAACAGGAAGTGCCTTTGTTTCCCAAACACTGTTTATCATTCACACTTGAGCAGCATAGTGTGCAAATTGACAAACTGTGTATATATCACTATTAGCACATTACAGACGATCATTCAAGCATGAACATTAAAAGGAAGATATTGTATGTGGTGTGTGATCTTAAAATTAATAATTAGTTTTGGCTCGGTGCCTTTACAGAGAGGTGTTACAAATAGTGCTGTTTTGTTTGTTTATTTATTTGTCTTCTTTAATGTTGCATCAGGTTCAATGACTATTCAGGACAAGCGAGATGTTACATCAGTACTAGTCAGACACATACATACTGAGGTCATTTAGAGCTACCAGGCTACCTAACACATGTCTTTTGAACGTGGAGGAAACCGGAACAAATAGTATTGTCACATGTAGCATGACTCTGTCCATCTTGACCGAGCAACAAATCTTTATTCTGGTCTATCCCCATCTTGTCTATACTCCTACCTGTTCTAATTAATTTACTCTCAATGGTGATTGATTTCCCAATATGTTCTTTTGTCAACAGTGGCTTCCTAAACCTAGTCCCTTGCAGCTTTCCTTCACCTTTGTGCTTGCTTTGTTTGTTCTAGTCCTGGTCATATTCTCTGTGAGGTGTGGCTCGGTAATGGAAGCTTCTTGATTTCGTCTCTCCATTATTACAACTTTGACTCCACTCAGCAAGTAGTTGACCCACCAGCTTGCTTCTTTGACTTTGACAAGATTGAGTTTCCTGATCTCATCTGCTTGAAAATTTCCTGGACTCTCTAATCTGCTATTTTCTTGACCCGATGGTCTCTGTCTCTGAACTCCTAGAACAGTAGTTCTCTGAAACATCAGCTTGATTCTTTGACTTGCAAAGTGAGTTTCCTGCTTCTCCAGACTGCTTCACTGACCTTCAATCATAAAGTTCCTCAAACCTGTCTGCGTATGAATTTCTCGACTCTCTGAACTGCTATTTTTCACCTGTTCTCTATTCTACTGATATACAAGATACCTGAATAACCAGCTTGTTCCTCTCTTGTTTCTGATCCTGTCGACTGATTTGCTGTGCATTCAACATGCACGTTTTTCAAACCATCTGTGTGTGAATTTCTTGACTCTCTAGACCTTTGCTTTCTGAACTGTTGGCAGAGGTGGGTAGCAAATGATGTTAGTCAAGTAAAAGGTACTGTTACTTTTAAAAATATTTTACTTAAGTAAAAGTAACAGTACTATTTTAAATATAACCCCAAATCAGAAAAAGTTGGGATGGTATGGAAAATGCAAATAACAAATATATATATAATGTTCCTTATATTTCCTTTGACTTTTATTTGCTTGCATACTGTATGAACCCACTATCTTGTTAGGGTTCTGTTATTGATCCCTATAAGGACCCAGGCGCAGGAAGCTCCCAAAACAAATGGGAGGCAAAGGGGACAAAGAAAAGGGCACCACAGGGCTGGACTAACCAGCTGGCACAGGGATTCGATCACCGGAGCACAGGCGTCCGGGACGAGAATAAACGGATGCAAAACGTTAGGGGGCAGGCGGGGTAAGAGAACGGCAAAACACAAGCCCGCTCACGGTGGACTCAGAACACAGGAATAGTTAAAGAACCAAAACAAGGGCGCAAAAGGGGAAAAAGGATCATGAGGCAACCGTTCCCTAATATATATTTCAGGTTTTTTTCTGTTCAACTTAATTTAATTTATTAATAAACATCCATTCTTGCATTTCAGGCCTGCAATACATTCCAAAAATGTTGAGATTGGGCAATTTAGGTCTAGTAATGAGATAAAATAAATAAATAAATAAATAATGACGTGATTTCAAACAGGTGATGTCAACAGGTGATTATAATCATGATTTGGTATAAAAGCAGTATCCACCAAAGGCAGAGTCTTTCAGAGGCAAAAGATGGGCAGAGGATCTCCAGTGGTCAACAAATGTCTAAGAAAATTACTGAAATATTTGTCCCTGTCCCAACTTTTTTTTAGAATGTGTTGTAGATCTGAAATGCAGGAATGGATGTTTATTTACAAATGAAATGAAGTAGCATTCAAGGCCCAGTAAAGCCACCCTTTGTTTCCTAACTTGTTACTCTGACCTGCCATTGGTCCACATATACCATGCGATCCTGTGAAGTTAAGCTTCTAGTCCCAGAGTATACCCGTTTGCTTTTATGTGTGCCCATGCCCTCCAGCAAAGTTTACTGTCCCTACAAGCCCTCCTAGGGCAGTCCAGCAATCTCTGCACCCAGGTTTCATCAGTTATTCATCTAAAAGGAATTCATCTACAATGGATTCTTAGTTCGCCTCTGTACGTACCCTCCACATGCCAACCTATTCTTGCACATTACTTAGAAACAGTCTGAGCACTTGGAACAACCTCAAAACAACTTCTTGGTCTTTCTGTTCATGTGACTTTGTGTTTGGTAATGCCCTGTTAGAATGTCTGATTTAGACTCTTTGTACAGCCTTACTTTGTCATACTTTAAATGTCTTCAAACGTTACTCCACGTGGTGTAAAATCACTGCAGATATCACCTATGGGCTAGTCGATCTGGTTGTCCTTTGTTTTCACATTTTGGGAACGACATTAAGTGGCTTCTTCTCATTACCTTCATCATCTCCCCTTTGAGCAAACTTGCAATGCTCCACCTTCACTCTAATGCAATTGGTTTTCCATTGCTGCTTCATTTTTTATTCCTTGGAGATCATCCCTCATATCTGCATGTTTGTGTTATTCTAACTCTGTTGAAACTCAGTTTTGGCTTGTTTTAATCTTGCATGTGTTTCTGTCTCTTTTTTTCTAATTCTATTTCTCCTAAGGACTGTTTGGGTAAGCATCTGTGTCAAAGCTGATACATAAATGAAGCCTATATTAGAATCAACTGTTGAGCAACAGGAGTTTCCTATTCGATGACGCTTGTGTAGTAGACTGTTTTTTGATATATAGATGATATATAGGACAAAATCAAAAGAATACAAAACTGACCAAAACAGCCTCAGACCTTTTGAGGGTAAGCATTTTGCCCTCTAGCTGGTCTTCTCAAAGTCTATATAGGCTCCATCATGTTTTCTGGTTTATAGTAATTGTCAATTGTCAAAAGATTATATTTTGTCATACCGACTGTGTTCTTGTGTCTCACTTTGACGTGCTCTAAATTTGGACTACTTTCCACTGTGTTTTGATACTTGACTGGCGTACTGACTATTGCCGTAGCCATAAAAACCCAAAATCCACATTCAATGCACTTACAGCTTGTCAACTCACTCTCACAACCATGCATTAGGGGCACTTTCCTACTAGTTTTTAGCTTTGAGTGTGTCTACATAGAAACATTGTGACCTGAAAATTTGTTTCCAGTCATGTCCCAGTTGAAAACACAGATAGCAGCATCAGGATGAAAACAGTTGTAGTAAACGTGCTACTGTACAGAAACCCTAGTATTCTGAGATGTTTTATGAATTGGGGCCTTAGATCTTTAAGCCATATGCTAGACTTGCTTAAAAATCACTCTGGCTGTTTTTCATTAGTGCTGCTCTGTTAGCTTTTATACCTTCAGACAGGTATAATAAGAAGCACCTCCACGCACATGGCTGTGTTTCAAACCAAGGAAATCTAGTCGAGCGCTGACCCTGTGTTCCAACACATTTCTTAATGTGACAATGTAGAATTCTATAATCTGCTATTTAAATTAAGATTTTGTGGTGACTACTTGGATGTCTGAGTCATTCAGGTATCATCCAGTATCTAATGGACTGTGATGGCTTAGCGGTCAAAATATTGGATTGTGGGTTCAAATGTTCAATTGCTTGGACTGTAAGACTGTATAAAATGTAAGTTTCTCTGGATAAGAGCATCTGCTAAATGACTAAATGTAGACGTGAGTCATTCCAGTGAATGTGTGCTATTTCCGTCCCCAGCACATTACACGTATATATAATTAATATAATTAACTGTAGGAACTGTAAGTGTCCTGCACAGTGATGCAATTGTTCATTTAATGTATATAATTGAAAACATTACTAAAAACTACCTAGAATACTGAAAAATTGCATTTGTTAGCTGGCTGTGGCCTCTAATATTACACTTTACAATGATTAACAATGATTCAAATCCTTCAGAAATCTGCCAGCTCTTAGCTCTGAGCCACAGGAGCAGCCGTATATAAAGACACGACATAAAACCAACTCATGCAAGTTTATGAGTTTATAAGTGTTTTTTAACTGCAGCTCCAGAAATCACACGGCGTAGATTAGCATTCATTATTCTTTCTATCTATTACTGGAATTGCGATCTGTTTTTTAAATCAACCTTCATATTAACTTGCATTTCAGGGTGTTAATTAGCAAACGCATGCACCGCGGCACTGATAGCATATTACTTTAATGCATCAATCTAATGTACAGCTGACTGCGCTCGGTAATGAAGTCTGCGTAAAGCGGTTCACCTTGTTAAAAAGGAGAGTCTGTAGGTGAGTGTTTTATTTCTATCATCTCTCATCAAAATCAAAAATTTATTATGCGTATTATTTAAGAATCCTTTATTCAAGCCACTTTCAAGATATAAGAATGTCCTGTTCACTTTAGACTTCGTCTATAATTTCACACCAAGTCTTAGGCATTCTATATTTTTCAGTGTATATTCTGTTTGTTTACTTAAGTTTTAGTGGTTACTGGACTTTGTAGTTCTACAATTATAGACTGTAGTCCGTCTAATTCTCTACATACTGTGTTAGTCCATTTTACTTTGTTCTCTAATAGCCAGGACCCACACAGGGCCAGCATAAATCAGGTACTATTCAGGAGGTGGTTCATTCTCAGCACTGCAGTGACACTGATGTGGTGGTGGTGTGTTAATGTGTGCTGACCTAATACGAGTGGATCAGACACTGCAGTGGTGCTGGAGGTTTAAACCACCTTAGTGTCAATGCTGGGCTGAAAATAGTCCACCAGCCAAAAATGTTCAGCCACCAGCATGCTGTAAGCACAGATGATTACTGAATGACTAACACAACTAGTAACTCACAAAACCAGGTGAGCTACTGTCTCTGACTTTACATCTACAAGGTGGGGCAATAAGGTGAATGTCTCTTATGAAGTGGACAGTGTTTTAAAACTCCAGCAGTACTGTGGTGTCTGATCCAATCGTACCAGCTCAACACACACTAACACACCACATCAGTGTCATTGCAGTACTGAGAATGATCCACCCAAACAGTACCTGATCTGTGGTGGTCCTGACTATTAGAGAACAGAGTAAATGGGACTAAGTAGTAACTATGTAGAAAAACAGATGGACCTACAGTCTGTAACTGTAGAACTAAAAAGTCTAATGACCACTAAAACCCTTTTGCACAGTACTGTATATAAATGAAACGTGATGTAATGAAGTTTGAGGAATATTTAAAAAAGTGTATACGTTTTTGAGAACTGATGAAAATGTTCTTGATAGTGGACTCACCTGTCGGACCTTTCATGGGGCAGTTTGTTAGAATGGAAAGTGTTTCCATTTTGCGGCCTCTGAAAAATTTCATTCCTGGTGCCAGAGGCAGTTCAATTTCAGGTGAAATAGTTGGTATATGGAGATGGAAGAGGAGGGAGGGGGCACTGGAAGAAGAGAATAACAGGGAGTGTGTCTTGTTGAATGTCTGCTCTAATGGGCAAATTTATTAACCAGAGTCTCTGGGTCTCTGAAATTGAAGTGTCACCTCTGAAGTCGGGTGCATCAAAATGCCCCTTGTGGCAAAAGAAGTGTGTGTGTGTGAGAAAGAGAACTATCACTTGTTGGCAGTCAAGTCAGTAACATCTGAAGCAAGACAACGTCATGGCCGTCTATAAAGCAGAAGCTATATGTCTTGTGTGTTTGTGAGTGAGAGAGAGAGAGAGAGAGAGAGAGAGAGAGAGAGAGACTTGTAAGCATGTAAGTTTTAGATGCCAGTGTCAGTTTAAAAGAATGAGTTAGCCGACTGTGTCCCTTTCGATTTGCTCAGGGAGTGTGCTGCAACTGCATAAGGCACTGAGATCACTTACTCTATTTAAAGAAACCAAGCTACATACGAACACATTTTCTATCTGCAAAGCAGTTATTGATTAACATTAACCCATTACAGTCTTCAAATAGCTTTCCACCTAAAATTGGACAGCAAATCTTGACGATTTCCAATCAAACAGCATATGAATTACATTTAGTCATTTAGTAGACAAACTTATCCAGGGACCTATGGTTAGCTTTTTACCCATGATCACTGATGACTCTTATTTGAAATGAACAGGGGCACACTCACAAAAAATCCAGGATCATATCTTATTACCTTTAAAAAAAATGTTTTAACACTCAACTTTGATGCTTTTTATGCAACATACACTGTGTCTATTCAGTATTTGTAGCAAAACACTACACCATTCATTAGTCTATATATAAAGTATTTCATACACATGTAATAGTATGTAATGTTTTCACATGTAATCTTTTTATACCAAACATAACATAAAAGTTTAGTATAACTGAATTAGTACACTGAGTACGTTAGTGGCATTTGTGCATACATACTAATCATAGGTCAAATCAATTATTTATAAAAGGCTAATGTTATACAACTGAGAGATGTTTGGGAGCCAAAAGAGTCGACTCCCTAAAAAGAGCCAGGATTTGCATCACTACTTATTATTCACTAAGCCACCACATTCCACAACTTATATTAGAAGAGTTCACAATGGAATACTGTAGATCATTCTAAAACTTTAAAAGATCATGATGCTGTAGGGATGTTGTGAAATCATGCTGAACAACATGGATCACTAGATCTTGCAAAAACTTGCAGTCCATCCCAGCTTGTGTGCACACTGTCATTACTGCTAAAACAGAAAGCATTTGCAGTAGTGGCCTCAGACTTTTGGCTCTCCCTCGCAACATAGAAATATAACATGACACAAACTTAGTGTTAATTAGAATAGCCCTCAAATAAATAGAGTAATAACAGCCAGTAAACGTCTAACCTCATTATGAATGTTAAAGAACAAAAAGTTGATGTGGGAAGGGAATAAATAGTTTTGTCTTGCTTAAACGAAAGCAACAAAAAGCATCATTTTTGTTACAGATTTTCATTACCCGCAGTAATGAACCCATCAACTGCATTCAACATGTCACTCCTGTCTAACAGAAGGTCTTACTCATCCTTTACACTTTGTGTGTGTGTGTGTGTGTGTGTGTGTGTGTGTGTGTGTGTGTACACGCCCGCCAGAGGAAAAGACAGAGCCAAGATCTGTTTTCTTATCAAGGGCAGGGATAATTGCATGAGTGAGAAGTGTTTAAAATGACCTTAGGAGATAATAGAGAACTAGATCATGGCTTCTGTGTGTGTGTGTGTGTGTGTGTGTGTGTGTGTGTGTGTGTGTGTTAGAGTGAGAGAGAGAGACCTTCACTCTGTGCCCCCTGTGGTCCAGCTGCAAATGTGCCACGAATAATCAGAATTAATTTTTGCTGCTCCATCATTTAGATAAAAGAGCACATCAAGAGAACCCACACATACACAAAGACACACACACACACACACATGGCATGTTTTCATCTTCTGTGTGGAGTCAGGTCAATTTGGTCCATGCTGCTTGGACTGTTTGGATCCTGAATTTAGTCAACAAGAGCTAAGATTCAGCATGATTTGAACAAAATACGGATAAACATAAAAGTTAATATTAACAACACTGTTTGGATCTGTGTGGAGTTTGCATGTGCTCCCTGTGTCTGTGTGAGTTTCGTCCAGCTATTCCTTACCTTTTTGCTACAGTGCCGGCCATGACGGTAAAATGAAAATGTTTACTGCATGGTAATGAAGTTTATCAGCTTTGCAGAACATTTGCATTTTAACTTTATCAGTTATTGTTACAAGACTTTTAATTCTGAAAAACTGTCATTAGATCTAAACCATATTATATTCTATTATTTACTTTGGCAACAATTGTTCATTACAATTCATGCCAATAAAGCTAATTGATTTGAATTTCACTGTGTGCGCCCTGTGATGCAGACTGGCATCTGGTTTGGATTTGGTTCTCGCCTTCTGCCATGTGCTGCCAGTCACCTCATTGGTCCAAGCCTGTAACCTCCTGACAACATGCCAATGCGTTACCAGGATGCCTACTTCTTTAGACATAATTCTGTTACATACTTTCCAAGTATAATGTTCCTCAGTCCAGTCAGGGCCCTCAAACGTCAAAGCAGATGGAAATATTTGTTTTATAATTGAGAAGCCTCCAGAAAAAAAGCTCCAGCTATTTCTGCCAAGTTAAGGTACCAAGGTCCTGTCTAGCCAGGCTACACAACTCAGCTAAAAGAGCAGACAAAAAGGCTTAATAGGCAGATCCAGCAGCAAAGCATTAGACGAGCAAGTTTTGAAAAGAAATTGATTTTTTGCACTTGAGATCTCCATGTTCCTATAAACAAGGGACCCTGAATAAATATAATATGGGTTACATCTCAAACTACCATACTAAAGGATGAGAACTACAGGTTTACAGGACAGGCAATAATTGGATTACTAATTAAAAAAATTAAAAAATTACTATTTTATTCAAATTCTTAATTTCTGTGAGCATATACTGCATTTCAGTCTTGGAAGTGTTTGGTAGCCATCCCAAATAAGCAGCTACACTACAACTACAGAAACAAGCCCCCAAACCCTGCAACCCACAACTGCTAATATCGGTAAGTAACTTTAACAGAAAAATAAGTCCAAAGTCATATAGAAAAAGCGGACCAGGATGTTTTGTGCATGCTCAGACTGAGAAAATGGATTTGAAATCAGAGCAAGGGTTTCTTAACCTGATTTCTAGACCATAATCTGATCTGGGAAATCAGAGAATGCAGCTGCAACTGCAACCATTCTCAGTTCTTTTTGTGATCACATTGTGAACTTTAGAGGACTCATTAGCACTGAGTTTCTCAGGCTATTTGTTGCACCATAACCCCTTCAGAATTCTGTGTTGTGTGTATTGTATGTGTGTGCGTGTGGACCCCAGCTGTTTACCATTCAATTATAGGTAATTATTCATCTTTTCATGTTGCTGTTGTTTGTGTCTGCTCTATTTTTTTATGAAAATGAGAGAACAAAATGGATGTAAAATACCAGAAATGTTTGAGAAAACTAAAGTGCAGACAAGCTGGGAGGAGGAATGATATTCATCATAATATTTGCAGGAAAAAAAGGACGACTTAAGACACTTCATGAAGAAATCCAGAATAGAACATAACAGGAAAGCTAGCTAAGATTTATATATACGGTACTGTGCAAAAGTCTTAGGCCACCATTAGATTTGATATTTGAGCAGTGGTATTGTCGACAATCGGACCAACAACATTCAAGCCTTGATTCGTCACTGTATAATACTCTTTTCCACTGACGTTCATTCCAATCTTTGTGAGCTTTAGCATAACCTTTTACACCCTGTTCCCCTTCCGAAAACGTGGTTTCTTGACTGCTACCCATCCAAAAAGACCATTCCTGATGTAGAAGGGTCACCCTGGCAACCAGATGAAGCTGCCAGATGGTGCTGTTGCTCAAGTGTAAGGGGAGGTCACACTAAATACATTGTTTTATTATTTTTTTTTCATTCATATTCTTAATTTCTGTGAACATATACTGCATTTCAGGGTCTCCCCCAAAATTATTTGGTAGCAATTTCTCACGTGCTGCATTTACCTCCACGGTTGCCAGATCCCGCGAGAGAAACAAGCAACTAAGTCTATGGAAACAAGGCCAAAAGAAGCGAATTGGCTAAAAAAAATCCCAAAAGAGGCAACCCACTACAATGTCACAGAGTGACCACTTGATCAGTTAAGAAAAATCAATAATAGCCAATGTCACCCTGGAAGCCGGATGAAGTGTAAGGGGAGGTCACCCTAAATGCTTGTCACTGTAGCCTATAGAAACAGTTTTTTCTGATTTTCTCAGTTTAATACTGCATGCAAATGTATCATAATAAAGAGATTGAGAAATGGTATATAATGGGGCCATCATAAACGGGGTGTACTTGTATATTGTATCAGACATACTAACAATGCTAGTACAACTGCAAAATACAATTAAAAAACTCTCAAACTATTATATCTGTAACAACGTAAGGCCCTTCTGTACATTAGTTAAGTAGAGCTGTGTGTTCAGGTAAACGATATGTTATCCTAACCAATATGCTGAGCTTAATAACTGGAAAATGGGCTAGCAATGATATCGTATGATGATATAAGCAAGCAGCCGATTTAATTTAAACTCCATGCTCATTGACCAAGGGATACTTGTCACTCAAAAAAACATAAGGATTGTGAATGCATGTCAACACATTCTTGTGATTTTTTTTCACTCCTTTTGGTGTGTTTAGCTGTGTGATCAATGCTGTTTTCATTCGTGTGCAAACAGATTTGTCATTAGTGAGCTAACCTCAGTGAGCTCGACTGTTATTAAAGTCAACTTTCATATTATACAGCGCTTGTACCAAACGAGCAAATATTATTATTACTTTTTTTTTAGTATTTGAAGTCACAGCGGTCTACTGTCATTATGTTGGCAAACTTATAAATGTATGATATTTCATTTAGAAGTATCGGCTTATTTGCATAGTCAGAACAACAGTGATTAATCTTCAGTATTAGACACAATGACACTTAGATTTGTTTTTGGATGCCTTAAGAATTTGCATAATTCAATAATGGAAGTTTAACTCAGGCAGAGCGGATGGGAAAAAAGGACACAAGTAAGGACATATTATTTGTAAGGAGAAAATATTTGCTATTGACATTAAGGTTGCATCTTCATAAATAGTCTACTAGAGGGCCTTTAAGAGAAGCAGAATGTCTTTCTGATCCTTTGCCAACTTCTTTTTTTAACCGCTGTCAAAGGGTGCATGAAGCAGCTCAAATTGTGCGAGTGTGAATATGCAGGGTTTTGACTCTGAACTGTGAAAGTCTGCTCACCTTGAGCTGCTTGGTGCATGTGTGTTTGTGGTAGGTTGCCGTTTGTGACTGGGTCTCTTTTACTACCTTTACTCCTTGTACTTTCTAAAATATTTTAAAAAGAACTTTATTAGGGTCTATTCGACAAAACGCTTAAATTCGTTCTTTAAGGGCTATGGCAATCTGGTTATACCAATAAAAATGATTCCACTAGGTTTAATGAACAGCAAACATGTCACGCAGTTTAGCCACCAGATGTTTACAAGGATTAAACCTCACTTCAAAGCACTTGAAGGCACAATAAAACTGACAATACTCAGCAAAAGAGTGCACAGTTTTACTCTGCTGAAACGGTTCATTTGTGGAGAACTTGGTCATCTAAAACAAGCTTGCCCCTGGGAGAGGGCATATTAATAAAGGGAATGCATCAGGCTTAAATGTAGCACAACAGGACTCCGCTCTAGAAAACAACTGGGTGAATGAATCATCGGGAAGATTTCAAAGAAGAACTCAAAACAACAAAAGGACTACAGCATAGGCATGTCTAGCCCCTTTTTTGAGTCCCAGCAGCCCTAAAAATAGTAAAAAGTTGTTGTTTTGTCAATGGACGTTTGTCATTAATCTATTCCAGAAGGATTATCGAGAACCGAAAATGACGAGTACCGAGCATATTTTCCCTATAAGGAGTAATGTAAGTTGAATGAATCTTTTGCAGACCCCCAGAAAATCCACCCTGTATAAGGCATTATATGCATTACTGCAGTTGTATTGTACAGGCGCTTCCTGATTTACGATGGGGATATGTTGCGACAAATCCATCATAAGTTAAATGCATCATGAACTGAATAGCATCATAGAGTATCATAGAGCCTATGATAAGTAATGATTGCAAATGGTACGATCCAAGTGATGGCTTTGTGGCTGACAGCATTAATGGACGTTTTCTCAGACTTGCTGGTGTCTTTCCAGTCACAGTATTTCCTCTATAGAAAAGTCAGATCTTGTTCCTTCACAAGTGTGGGAATGACAGTTACAAAATTTATGTTAAAATGGAGGTGGGACGGATGTGGCACAGGTCTCAGTGGTTCCTCAGCACCTCTAAAGCTCTGATCCTAGAATCACCCCTGGCGTACAGTGAAGGAAGCTGATGTCACTGTAGCTAGCAGCTTAGAAAAGAGGCATGGTAGTGACAGCGCAATCATTCTGGACACTGCCGAGTCTGTGTTTATTGGTGATAGACCTGACTTACAGAGCTAACTGGGTCTGAGGTACAATTACCTGAGTCACAACCATCCAAAGCACAGTAGGTTGTGACTTGGACAGCAGGAGAAAACTTATTGCAGGAGAAAACTGATGGGACAGTCCATTGATTGTGAATCTGATGTTGAGAATATAGATGTCACGGACGATTTCACTCATGAAACCTCCCAAGGGGCCATTGCACAAAACCATTTCAGTCTAGAGAGGAATACTTACTACACTATTTAAAAAAAACTATTTATTGAGCATATGACAATTCAGCGAGAAAAGAATTTTATAAAGAATGTTCTCAATAAAAAAGCACATTAGTGAAGCCTAATTAAAGAAAATGGTACCAACTTGCATGCAAACACACAAGCAAAAGTACTTTTCTTGTATATTATTCCCCTGTTCTCCTCGACATGTTGAATGGTTGTAGAAGAAAAAAATGACTTCACATAATCATACAGTCCTGTGCAAATGTCTTAGGCCACCATTAGATTAGATATACCACTGTTTTAGCAATGGTATACTGACCATATGTAATTATTTCTAATTATTTCTTATTAGAATACAACCAGAGAATACCAGAGGTTTGTATGTAGTATTAAGAACTGAAAAAAATAACAGCTTCTATAAGCTACAGTGGCAAGTATTTAAGCTGCGTCGGAAATTCAGGGGTTGCGTCTTTCAAAGGAAATGGTCTAAGCGGTTTACGAAGCCATATCCGAACCGAAATGAGACGGTCTTCTCTACGGCTGATTTCTTGTTTGCGTCACTGGCACGCAATGAACCTCGAGATATTTTGGCTGCGGAAGAATCTACTCGCTGGTTACTTGGTTGCCATGGAAAAGAAGGGTGAATTTCCAGGCCACATATGAAGACTCCTTTGAAATGGGACAGCCTAGTCATGATGCAATCAGTCTAAATCCAGCCTCCAAAGGATGCAGCTCCTCAATTGGAACCCAGCTTTAGTGTGACCTCCCCTTACACTTGAGCAATAGCAGCATCCGGCAGCATAATCGGGATGCCAAATTGACCCTTCTACAGTCGGAACAAGCTTGATCATCAATGTCTTTTTGGAAGGGCTAAGATATGCTAAAGCTCACAAAGACTGCAACAAAGATCAGTGGAAAAGAGTATTCTGGCGCGACGAATCCAAGTTTTTGGGTCTAATAACAATATGTTATATACGGTACATACCATTGCAGTAGGCCATCACTATGTTGCCATAGTTGTCTGTGTCCTTACAACTGTTAGGGTTTGTCCGACATTTACATTTCCAATCTGCTCTGAAAGTCTTTGGAAAAGGTTTTCCATTATTAAGTCTTTTATATCATATGGTGATTTTTTGGCAAAGTATTCACTATACAGCCCAGAAAAAATAGTGACAGCATATTCTACTCTCAAGAAGCCTATTACACAAACAAAGAATTTGAGCTCTTCAAAAATCCAGGTGTTCTTTTTTAGCTTGGAAGAAAAAGACAAGAAAGATAAATCACCTCTATCTACACAAACTCCCCGACAGCAATGACCAAACAGGTATAGTGGATTTGTTTATTTATTTATTTTTATGTGAGGCTCTCAAAGACTGTCCTGTCAGCTGCACCATGTCACCCTTTAACAGTAAGCTTATTTAGGTTTGCCCAGAGAAAGGCCTTTGAAAAGAGAATATTGAACAAGTATTTTTAGCTTAAAAAATAGACAAGAAAGACAAACGACCTCTATTTACCAAAACTCTCAGACAGTAGTGACCATACAGGCGTAGTGGATTTTTTTATTTATTACTTTTTTGCTATGTTGTTTTATGTGAGACTCTGAAGGACTGTCCTGTCAAATTGTCACTCGTTAAGCTACTTTAGATTTGCTCCTGTATTTACACTATAATGGGTTTTCCATTATTAAGTCTGTAGTGTGATTTTTTGTTAACAGTATTCGGCACATAGTGGTAGAGCCCAGACAAAAGCCTGTGAATAGAGAATATTGAACAAGTAGAAAGAGCAGAGAAAACTAGTGACAGCATAATTTTCTCTCAAGAAACCTATTACACAAACAAGGAATTTGTGCACTTCAAAAAAAAAAAAAAAAAAAAAAAAATCCAGGTTTTCTTGTTTAGCTTGAAAAAATAGACAAGAAAGATGAATCACCTCTATCTACCAAAACTCCCAGACACAAGTGACGAAACAGGCGTAGTGGATTTTTATTCATTTTTGTTTGATTTATGTGAGACTCTGAAAGACTGTCCTATCAGTTGTACTACATAACTCTTTAACAATAAGCTACTTTAGGGTTGTTCCTGTATTTACACTCTTAACCGGCTCTGAAAGTCTTGGACAGTATTCAGCACAGTGGTAGAGCCCAGAGAAATCTAGTGACAGCATAATCCTCTCTAAAAGAAACCTACACAAACAAGGAATCTGTGCGTTTCAAAAAAAGATCCAGGTTTTCTTTTTTCAACTTAAAAAAATTGACAAAAAGATGAATTACCTCTATCTACCAAAACTCCCAGACAGCAGTGACCAAACAGGTGTTGTTGATTTTTTGCTATCCTGTTTTAAGTGGGCCTCAGAAAGACTATCCTGTCATCTGCACCCTGTCACTTTTTAACAATAGGCTACTTTTGGTTTGCTCCTGAATTTACACTTTTAACTTGCTCTAAAAATAATGGAGAGGGTTTTTCATTATTAAGTGTGTACTGTCATTTTTGGCAACAGTATTAAGCATACAGTGGTAGAGCCCACAGAAAGGTCTGTGAAAAAAGAATATTAAACAAATAGACAGAAACAACAGAAAAAAACAAGTGACAGCATAAGCTTCTCTCACGAAACCTATTACACAAACAATGATCCAGGTCTTCTTATTTAGCTTGAAAAAAAAAAATAGACAAGAGAAATTGAGTGCCTACGCCTAATAAAACTCCCAGATGGGAGTTTGCCATTTTGTTTTATGTGAGACTCTCTAAGATTTATAATAATGCTGCAGATCATGAACCTTTCACAACTTACAGGATTTTGAGAACCCACTGATGTTTGCTGAATTTGCGAGACTGCCAAAAACAGAATAACTGCAAGCCATCTGGGTTGAGTGGCCTTTCAGTTTTATAAAAAAGTCTATGGAGCTGAACTGGCCAAGATTTCTCTGATGGCTTCATTAAACACGTTGTTCAAGGAACTCTTCATCACCTGGATTTAACTAAGCAAATAGTCCCATCGGATACCTCCTGAATTGGTGATTATGTTTCAGCTGGCAACAAGTTATTGAACCCTAACTGATGCAATGAGTAGCTTCTCATTTGTTAAACAACCATTTCAAAAGACACATCCTGTGGTCATGGAAAAGATGGTAATCTGTTTCAGAAGGGACAAACAGTGGGTCAGGGAGCATGAGACATCATTTTCACATATGGATTGGCCACCACAGACTCCGGACCTGAACCCTAGATCTCGGAGAAAATTAATGCAACTCTGGACAGAAATAAATGTTGTGACATTACAGAAGCAGTTCTGTCCAGAGTTGCATACATTTTTCCCCAAGATCTTATATTGATGATGGGAGAGTTGGACCACCACACAAAGTCTTCTCCAGCACAACCCAAAGATTCTCAATGAGGTTCAAGTCTGGACTCTGATTAGATTAGACATTAGATTTTTCAGCACTTTATTATAAAATAAGCATTGTGTTAAAAGATTTTGGCCGTCTGTGGGTTAAAACATTAACTTACTTATAATTTCTTATCACGAGGCAGAATCTCCATCTACATGCACCATGATGTAACTGCAGTCATTTAAGGTGGACCAGAAAATGTGAATAAGAAGCCAACTTCAGCCTTGTCTCTGCTATAATACACCAAACATTCGTTAAACTCCTCAGTTCATGTTACAATTAACATATGCTCATCGTAATTCAGGGAGCACCTGTACAATACAACTCCATTAATAAATATAATGCCTTATACAGTGTGGATTTTCTGGGGGTCTGGAACGGATTAATTCAGTTTACATTATTCATAATTTAATTTACATAAGTTGCTCGGTACTCGTCATTTTCAGTTCTTGAAAAGCCTTCAGGAATGAATTAACGATGAGAACTGAGATATCACTGTACTTGTAAAAATATACAACAATTTGAGACTTAATGATTCTCTGACAGGTTAATAGGGCTATTCCTCGGGCCTGTCCTGTTGTTGTGTAATGACCATTGACAGACAAATTAACCTCTTTTTCAAAGTAATAATGCTACAAAAAGCTACATCTCCCTAGTTCTATAACATTTTCCTGAAACTGACAACACCATAGTGAGGGATAACTCTAGTTGCTAATAACCTTGTGGCTTCAATGCTTTGGCATAAATAAGCAATTACAGATCTCCTTGAGGATGTACTTAAGAATAAAATGTTAGAAAAGATTCTTTGGAGTCCATGACTGGACTTCACCAGGGATTCCACTGTGTAGTAACTGACTGAGGACAAGACCTTATTAGGGGCATGACACTAGAAATGCTGTTTTACTTGCCTGAGGATGTTCCTTTGTGGTTTTCAATGCTCTTATTATCATAGATCTTGGAGGCAGATCACTAGAAAAACAGTTGTTAGTGAAAAAGCCTAGACAATAGTGCTTGAGGTTAGATCAGTGAGATTTGTTGATGGTATCCCTGAAGGCCCCTCCTGAAGGCACTTTTCTCCAAATGCTACTGTAACTGCACAAACCATTTTGTAACTTAATACAACCAAACTACTGGGAGGTTAATCATGATATTACTCAGTTTATTTGCTTAAAAATGTACCAGGACCTGTTTTAGGACTTTTTCTTACTCTACTTCTAAACTAGTAAGAAACAAATCCATTCTTCAGTTTATGTTAAGCCAGTAATTTATGAGCTTCACTCAGAGAAAGGACTCAAATAAGATTATCTTTCAATCCCGTAGAGATACCGCCATCATGGAGACTATGGTTTCTATTTTTTGTGCAGGGTGCATAGTTTGGAGGGTGCATAGTTTGCAAGTCTTTAACGATCTAGCTTTTCTCCTCATATACACAGTCCATAATGGGGTGTAGACAAGCATGATGCAAGCAGGGCACACTTGCATTTTTTATGGATATGACAGCCTCTAATAATGAGGCTAAAATGTATAAGGATAAGGTCTAGTCCTCCATCAGCTACTGGAGTGTGTCAAATGCCTGAGGGAAGCTGTCCCACAAAAGTTTTAAATACTTTTTTTTAACATATGTCCTTAAGAGGATCCTGACTAGTTGAAGGGAAAACACAGTAGTATTAAAACTATTTAACATAGTTTTGTAGTCAAGACCAAGACCGGGACACCAAGTCCGAGTCAAGATCAAGACCAAGACCAGAAGTGGCCAAGACCGAGATCCGAGACCAGATTATTTTCATCATACAAGAAAAAAAAGCAGAAAAAGGAAAAAAAGTAACTAGTTTGTAATTCACTTTACATTAATAATATAATATAATATAATTATTAATAAATAATATCATATTTCATCATAGATACAGTCATATGAAAAAGTTTGGGCACCCCTGATAATTTTCATGATTTTTCTTTATAAATAATTGGTTGTCCAGCTCAGCAATTTCAGGTGAATATATCATATAGCAGATGAACACCGTGATATTTGAGAAGTGAAATTAAGTATATAGGTTTTTACAGAAAGTGTGCAGTAATTATTCAAACAAAATTAGGCAAGGGGCATAAATTTGGGCACCCTTGTCATTTGAAATACCTTTAGCACTAATTATTGGAACACAACTTTTGTTTTGTAAGCTCATTGACCCTTGATCTACATAACACAAGTGAATCCAACTATGAGAAAAGTGTTTTTTTTTTAAAAAAAGTGGTTTAAGGTGGCCAATTGGAAGTTTTTCTCCTCTTTGCATCTTCTCTGAAGAGTGGCAACATGGGGAGCCTCAAAACACCTCTCAAATGGCCTGAAAACAAAGGTGGTTCAACATCATGGTTCAGGGAAAGGAAAAAGCTCTCTCAGAGATTTCAGCTGTCAGTTTCCACTGTGAGGAACAATAGTGAGGCAATGGGAAGACCACAGGCACGTTCTAGTTTAAGGAACTCCCGAAGTGGGCAGACCAAGAAAAATCTCAGATAGGCAGAGGCGAAGGATGGGTGAGAACAGTCATAGTCAAGCCCACAGACCACCTCCAAAGACCTACAACGTCATCTTGCTGGCAGATGGTGTCACTTGTTTCATCGTTCAACTATACAGCGCACTTTGCACAAGGAGAGGCTGTATGGGAGGAGTAATGCAGAAGAAAAAAAAGCCTTTTCTGCAGAACCACGCCACAAACAGAGTCACTTGAGGTGTGCTACAAGCACATTTGGACAATCCAGCTTCATTTTGGAATAAAGTTGCTGTTGTACTGATGAAAACTAAAATTGAGTTATTTGGGACATAACAAGGAGCGGAAAAGGAACACAGCATCCCAAGACAAACACTTGCTACCCACAGTAAAATTTGGTGGCGGTTCCATAATGCCCGCGGGACTGTGTGGCCAGTGCAGGTACTAGGAATCTTGTTAAAATTGAGGGTCGCATGGATTCCAGTTAATATCTCCAGATTCTTAAGAACAATGTTCAAGAATCAGTGACAAAGTTGCACCGAGGCCAACGACCCCAAACCCTGCTCATAATCTACTAAGGCATTCATGCAGAGGAACCAGTACAACGTTCTGGAATGGCCATCTCAGTCCCCAGACATGAATATTACTGAAAATGTGGGCTGTCCATGCTTGGAAACCATCAAAGATGACTGAACTGGAGATGTTTCTAAAGAAGAATGGTCCAAAGCACCTTCAACCAGAATCCAGACTGGAAGCTGTAGGAAGCGTTTAGCGGCTGTTATTTCTACAAAATGAGGATCTACTAAATATTGATGTAATTTTTCTGCTGGGGTGCCCAAATTTATGCACCTGCCTAATTTTGTTTGAATAATTACTGCACACTTTCTGTAAATCCTATACACTTCATTTCACTTCTCAAATATCACTGTGTTCATCTGCTATATGATATATTTAACTAAGTTTGCTGATCTGAACAACCAATGATTTATAAACTAAAATCATGAAAATTATCAGGGGTGCCCAAACTTTTTCATACAACTGTATTGTAAAATATAACATTAAATAATATATAGCCTAATTTATTTTTTTGTTATTACTATTTTATAGTCTTAGTCAAACTGAGGCTAAGGCAACTTTTGGAAGCAAATGATGGTGACGAATCTGTTTTCCTTCTTCTCTCAAACTTAATCAAATGTCATCAACTGAACCAACTGAAAAGTCAACTGAATATAGCCAGAAACATATCTACTCTCCTTTAATATTATTAAATGTGAAAACATGATTTCAGATTTTGGGGGGCATAGTAAAGTAAAACGAGCAGGGAAAAAATTAATACAAAGTTTTAACGTCAGACTATTCAAAATAAAACATGTTCATTGATTGGATACTGAATGAGAAGAGCAGTAACTTGTTTTTCTCTGTTAGTCAATCAGAGTACAGATTTTATGCCGGCATGCAGAAAAAGGACTGATTTATTCTGTTTGAATGGATTGTTGATATTCAATAACAATAGGAAAAAAGTTGCTTTTATAATTAATGTTATCTCAGGCAGATGCATTGGACTCGACTGGACTCAACAACACTTCGAGTCCACCATAGCCAGAGACCACTTGTTTATGAGTACTACAACACTAATAAAACATGATAGCAAACCCAGCCCCTGACACCACATGGGCCGTGTAAACAGGTGAGGAGACACAGTGGAACTCGTTCCCCACTGTAATGTATCTCTTCGGTGTTATGTCATTTTGTGCATTCTTCCCAATCCTTGGTCATGTGGAACTTGATTGGTTGTTTTCCATTTCACTGAACATATGAAGAGTGTTCTTGACCTCCTTTTTTGTGTGGATATTTTGGCTGAATAAACCATTACAAGTCAGTGTTAAAAACTAAGCTTGCATGTGCTTTTAAACCCTCATAAATGTATTTTAAGCATTATTTGTGTTGTGTAATCTAATGTTAAGGAAGAACTGTAATTGGTCATGTAATTGGTTGTACATTTATTGAAAAAGGCAAATAGACATTTACTGGCACAACATAGAAGAGCCAGCTCAGCAGGACAGGGCTCAGGGTACATCTGCATTTAAAGGGTAAATTGACACTCTTTTGATGGTACAAATGTTCATATTTTGGACACAGAAGACAGATGGGTGAATGGTGTAAAAGAGCTGATTTATGACCAACTAGAACAACCATTGTTGAACAGAGGAGGTGGTTTACGACACAAGTTATCAGCCACGTACAAAGTAGTCCTGAGATCCCTTCCCGGAAGGTTTAACCCACATTCATACCTTCAACCGATGTGACTCTAACAAGTGGGTGAGCGGTGGCTCAGTGGGTAGCACCGTCTCCTCACAGCAAAAAGGTCCTGGGCTCAATCCCAGGTGGAGCAACCTATTTCCTTTCTGTGTGAAGTCTGCAAGTCCTCCTGGTGTTCACGGGGGTTTATTCCAGGCATTCCGGTTTCCCTCCACAGCCCAAACACATGCATAAGGTTAGCTGATTACTCTAAATTGCCTGGATATGAGGGTATATACTATATATATCTATATATCTATATATATATATATGTATATATATATATATATGTATATATATATATACATATATATATACATATATATATATATATACATATATATATATATATATATATATATATATATATATATATATATATACACATATGAATATATATGAGACTAGTTTTCGATGTAAAGTTGTGTGTAGATGTAACCATGTGTCTGACATTAAATTGGCCATTGATGCTGACAGAGACGTTATATACACCACATAAACAAACAAGAAAACAAACTCTAACAACTCTCAGGATGGCAGGGTGGGGCAACAACTCACTCCCTCCAACAGCCACCTCCAAGGTGGCAACCCCACTATAGTTTAAATACCTAGGACTCCTCAGCTTCTAGAACTGAATAAGCCTTTTGGATGAGAGGTGAAACGTCTTCAAGTACCAAGAAGTCCAGTTGCCTTCAACTCAACACTCAAGTCTATGTATAGAATAGTTCATACCAGAAAATCATTCAAGGTTTGCCTGTTGTGAGTGTGTAGTGAGCCGCTGTTATCTCTTGAGGATGACTGAAATGGTAGTGGTAGAAAGGTCTTCAATTTTTTATTGCATACCACTGTGTTACCTTTGTTAAGATGCATTGTACCGCTGGAGTAAAATCTTGAAAGCGTTGTTATAAGCTTTTCTTTGGTTCATTCACCAAACACTGCTGAAATAACTGAAGTGAGGAGGGAAGAGGTTCAGTCCGATATCACATGATTGGCCCTTTGCATGCACAGGGGTAAATTACTGTTGTTGTTTTTTTGTTTTTTGAATTACAAATGTTATGCTAAGTTGGACAAACTGGAGAAATGACCAATTTAAGTGTTGCTTGCCATTCTGTCTTGATGTCGGCGTTACGCTGGCCGTGGTTACATGTCACATATTAGGGAGCCAATACGGCGAGCACGTGTGGCACTGAGAATACCACGGGTGTAAGAAATCCAATACGATCCAATTATATGAGCTGGCCACAAGCTCACAGCGTGGCTATATTCTCAGAGGGGGAAGCAGAAACAAAATACACTGAGCAGTGAGTTCACATAGATTTTGCTGGATTAATGAGCTGCCAGACCTACAGTCAACAAAGCGAAGAGAAATCCTTTACTCACACACATTAAACCCCTTCACACACATGCAATCCTGCATAGCATGTACATACACCAATGAGACGAAGCATGACCGTTCACAGATGAGGTGAACAATGATTATTATCTTATTACAGATGTCAAGGTATGAGGTAAATTAGATGGTAAGCAAACAGTTGGTTCTCATAGTAGATATTGGACACTGGAGAAATGGGCAGGTATAAAGACAGACAGACAGACAGATAGAGTATCTCCAAAAAGCTAAGGCTCCCAGTGAGCACCTACTGCCAGAGGTTCAAGAAAGGGCGAACCATGAACTGGTGACAGGCTGTTGGGCAATTGATGCATGAGGGGGAAAAAAGGTTATCGTGCTGGTCCCAGTCACAGGGTTATTAATGTTAGTTATAGGAAGAATCTGTCACAAAACATGATGAAATACACCCCAAGTATGGGGTAGCATATTTACCGACTGGTCATAGTGCTCAAGTTACCTCCTGACCACCTACAGTGGGTGTCAGGAGAACTGGACCAAGAGCAATGGAAAAAAACCTCCATGAAGCTGGCCCCCATGTAATCAAAAACAGAATTTAACTACTACTATTCGTTTGTGCTGTGTCTATGCTGATTTGTGCTGTAGAAATCATCGTTTGTTCTGCTTCCACTTTTTTAAGAAATTAAACATTACATTTTACTACCTGCGATGTCACGCAACTAACCATCAGAGGACAAATCGCACCAAAATGGTCTTATTCGGGGGGCAACTTCACAGAGGTAACCTATCTGGCTTTATAAGTTGCGAAGTAAAATAGCACAGATGTTGATTGTAATTGCACAAACCAGCACTAACGCAGCACAAACAAATAATACCATTTTGATGCGATTTGGCCTCTTCTAAGGGGCTGGTGAGGTCACTTGTCCATCTTTTTATGGCTCTATAACTTGAGAATTAAAATAGCACAAATGTTTATTTCAATGACACAAAACAGCACTAACGCAGCATAAACAAATAACACCATCACGATGCGATTTGGCCTCTGATGGTTGGCTGCGTGACGTCGTCATAAATTGTAGTGTTTCATTTCTTAAAAACTGGAAGCTGCACAAACAATTTCTACAGCACAAACCAGCACAAATGAACAGTAGTATTTAAATTCCATTTTAAATCAATCAGTGTTTTCTTTTACGTCACATAGATGGTTTGCATTTTTACCGAATCTGCTTATCCATTCCATTTCTTATTGATTCCAAGTTTCGATTCCAAACGAATATCTTTTTTTTCTTATATATTGTTTCTATTTTTTATATTTCAACTTCACAAAACAAAGAATAAGCCTTGCAATGAATTACTTTATTCTTTTGGTCTGTGTGTGATTCTGTAAGCTGTGGGCACACCTTTTCTTATATACTCGTACAGGGGGGCTCCAAGGAAAAAAGGTTTGAAACTGCTGTAGCTAAGTAATGCTACCATAATTTCAGTAATCTAAAGCAAATCTTTTGGTCTCTTTTTGTTTTTTTTTTTCAAAAGGAAGTTGCTGTTTTTGTTTTAAAAAAAAATTGTAGAGAGCAGCAAACTGTCCCCACAACTCCATAAACTTAAAAAAAAAAGTCAGATTTTTCTACCCTACCCTTTTGGGGACATTTGGTCCCCACAATAATATAAAAAATTGAAACTTGACTCTCTCTCACAGACACACACACACCCTACTGTATACTACGCTCATAAATATTGCAAAAACACCAGAACTAGCCCATAGCTCATAACATGACAAGACAGAACTGCATTACACACACAGGCTGCTTTCTAAAGACAAAGTTGCTTCATGACATTTTACGGTGCATGGAGGCTATAAAATAAAAACCAAGGACTTTAAAACTCGAATTCAGAGATTGGTCTAGAGCCACCTGAAGAAATATTGGCACCCTTGCTATAACCTTTTGTTTGCTGTAACCTCAAACTAAAAATATGAACAAGATCTAATGTTTTACGGATATATTTTAAGAAAATAATACAAAAACACTTTTTTTCCAAAAGAGTTACTATTTCACCTAATTTTTTATATCACTTAATCATCGTACAAGGTTTTAGCAGGGGCACACCTGATTTGTGTCATGAGACTGCAGACCCAATGAAGTGATACTGAACTAGCCTGGTTTGTATTCCTCCACTGGTGAGGTGAGGTAAGGCCTGTTGGTTATGGAGTTGCATTTTAAATTGCCTATGGGTTACCAACAGCCTTGCTAAGAATTTGTAAGAAGTTGTGAGCAAATCTCCAAAACCGTAGATGTCGCAGCCATGCCAATAAACAGATTGGAAACCATTTTATCTTAGATATTGGATATGTTCTCTAGATTGTGCTGGAGCTTTGACTGGAACTGGATTCTATAATCAAATGAGGAACATTTGAGAACATACACTCAGGATGGTTTTGGCCTATGAAGAAAAAAGTTATACAGAAAAGCATTTTATAGAGACTCTTAAATATGGTGAAGAATCTGGCTGTTTTTTTCGTCAAAGGCCCTGGGAGCCTTGTTATGATAGCATTAACTTAACTTGGGTTCCACACAATGAGTGCATTTGCATGCACTTAATAACCAATCATAGTCTGATTTCTACAGTTATCTAATTATTCATGTGGTCATATATACAGCATACTCAGATCTAGAAGTCAGATTAAGAAATCTGATAGAGTGGGATTTTACTCCAGTAATCGGATTATTCATAGCATGTGTATCAGTTACCCAATTTCCTAAACTGACATGGTTGCCAAGTAAGCTTAATCTAAAGACTAGCCTTTATTTTCCCTTTTCTCCATTGACTGTGACGGGTGGTCTCTCGCAGGATCTGGCAACCCTGAAATTAAATACGCCACTGAATTAAAGGCAGTGAAATGGCTATCGGACACTTTGTGGAGACTCTGAAATGTAGTATATACTCAAGAAAACGATAATTTGATTATTTAACATACAATTTTGAAGTTTATGTCTCATACTTCTATGAGATTATTGGCTGGATGCAAAGTAGAAATCCTGAGTCTTGTAAATCCAGAGGTTTCCCATTATCTAATTACTCAAGTGCAAGTATACTCGTTGATCGGATTATTAAGTGCATGAAAACACACTCAATGATTCAATGACCATTTGCTTTTACGGCATTAAGCAGTCGCCCTTATCCACTTAGAGATTTGTGTTTTATTTTCATTAGTAGACTTCATGTCATGCTAGGACAAATACAACACCATCCAACTAAAACCCTGTTTTGAACTGGTGTAGGTAAAATAATAAACATAACAATAATATGATTTTTTTAATACTCTTGTAAGTGCTGAGTGATAAGTGTAGTCTGTAGTCATCATTTTGAAGAAATCGAGAGCCATTCAGACATCCAGTGGAAGTTCATTCCACCACTTGGGTGCCAATACAGAGAAGAGTCTTAACGTTTGTCTTCCACATGACCGCATATTGAATTGATCATTCCCCTGTCCAAAACCCATTGAAAAGCTGTGAGATGAAATGAAGAGAAGAGTCAACAAGAGAGGACCTATGACCATAGAGCATCTAGAGGGATTCAGTAATAGGGAGAATCTATCACAGAAAACACTGTGGAAGAAGACAGAGTGGGACTAAATACAATGGTGCCAGTGACAAAGAGATTCAATTTTACAAGGGATTTTATACATTGGTTTAAATGAAAGGACAGGTTTCTTAGATTCAGCCTGAGATTAATTACATTATTAAATACATTATACAAGATATTTTAACTTTGTGCTCAATTTTTATTACACCAAGGGTGCCAATAAATATACCGGCCATGATTCAACAAAGCAGCCTCAATCCCTGATGCCGCTTCCACCATGCTTATTCTGCGTTTTCTGCTGAAGAGTTCAGATTCTGTCCCATTAATCAGAGAAAACTGAGAAGCATGCTGTATATTTTTGGAAGGCAGAGGGTTCCTCTGTAGTATAGTATCCTTTGATTAACACTTCTATTTTTGTGCAGTGTTTGTATTGGACAAATGAAGAGACTTTACAGACATTACGTCTGTAATTGTTGGGACAATGGTAGTCTAGTGGTTAAGGTACTGGACTATGAACCAAGCTGCCACTGCTGGGTCCAGCAAGGCCTCTGAGCAAGACCCTTATCCCACAACTTCTTGGATTGTAAGACTGCTCTGGATAAAGGCATCTGCTAAATTACATAAATGATTAATTCCCAGAGATTTCTATAGGTCTCTTGCCATTAATCCTGGTTTATACATTCTCAGAGGTACTTCATAAAAGCCTGCATTGCTATATGAACAGTAACAAGGTTATAGCTGGTAGTAGACACACAGTACTAAAAGGTTAGGAGACATTGCTTTGCATGAAAAGCTTAATGTTGCATAATATACTACTTGGGACTCAGGGTTCAAATCCCAATGTTGCCAAGGTGCCACTGTTAACCCACATTTGCTTGGGCTGAACCTAGTAAAGTTGTTTTAGTTGTAATTCACTCTGGATAAAAGCATGAAAATGTAAATGTGCCAGATCAACAATCTAGGAGAATTAAGTTGCATTAAGCTACTTCCCTATAATGGGTTTATAATGGGGGAGGCTTAACATGAAAAAGCGATTTATATTTATTCTTTAAAAGATGTTTGACATCAACACAGTAGTCAGTACTTAAGTAAGGCACAGTAAGGTACTTTATAAAAGTAGACTACTCTGCAAAAAGCAATCTTATTTTTTTTACGAACTCCACTAGAAACACTACACTACATTAACACAGGGTTAAGGTACCACTTGAAATGGCTTTTATGTTAGCATACATTTCCTGTGTTAAACTAAAAAAGGGGAGTGGCTTTTTCCATAACAGGCCATTTCAAAATAATAGCCAAGGAACAGGTTTTTTATTTGTTTTATTATTATATCAGGTTTTGGGTTTACACGAGCTTCCAAGGACTGTGTAGGATCATTGTCCCACTGAATGATCCAGTGACCTAGTTTGAACTTTCTGGCTCTGGTCTTGAGATGTTATTTCAGTTTTTCTAGACATTTGTCCCATACATATGAAGTTCACCATTACTGCGGTGCTACAGCAGTTAAGGTACTAGACTATGGGCTACAAAACCAGCCTACATGGGAATCCCAGAGAAAACCCTTCCTTTATAATTATTTAATATATGTTATAAACAGTGTAACCTTGATACTCATTGTTAATTTGTTCCAGAAGGCTTGTGAAGAACCAAAAACGTCGACTACCAAGCAAGTTTTTCCCATAAGGAATAATGTAAATTGAGTTAATCCATTCCAGACCCACCAGAAAATCCACACTGTATAAGGCATTAGATGCATTAATGGAGTTGTGTTGTACAGGTGCTCCCTGATTTAAGATGGGGATACATTCTGACAAATCCATCATAAATATTTATCATGAACTATGGAGCATCATCACCGAACCGACCTCACTGTTTAAAACACTTACATTAACCTACAGTTGGCCAAAATCATTAACAAAAAGCTTATTTTATAATAAAGTGTGGATATTTTATAATAAATCTCATGTAATTTAACGAGTAATGGATAGAAAGTGAAAAGTAAAAGACTTTTCTATTGTTGAACGCATGGCGCTAGCATAGCAGCAAATGCTGCTATGTATTGTATGCAGTGCATTATAATCAAAAGTAAAGCTTTCATATAATGTATGACAGGCATGCATGAGTGAAGGAGAGAGTAAGTACACACCCATAAGAAGGCACTATGTAACAGGTGGGAAAATTAAACGAATAACTGAACACAAAATGGCATCCGCCAACAACAAGGAAGAAATGGCTTCTACAAATGACAACTTCCTTATTTCAAATTGTTTTGTTTCCTGCTGCCTTTCCACAGCTTAGAACTTAATTTCACAACTTCAACTCTTTAATGCTCTTTATTTCCCAAGCCCTTTGATTTCAGAGCACCTTTCTTCCAATAAGCTCATTTTATCAACTTAGTTTGTCTATTTGGCTTCCCAACTCACTCTACTTTATCCTCAGAGGTCTTTACTTTTCTAAACTCTCCCTTCACCTTGTCTAACTTTACTTGTTTCACTTTTCCCAGACATATTCTCTCTTCTCCCGAGTCCCTAGATCAATTTTCATATAGGCTTTATTTATACTTGCTTTCCTTTTGTGCATTTTCCTTTTATTTATTTATTTTACTCACTATCTCTCACACACGCGCATTTACAAAAACATCTCAAATATGGAAACCACGCTGATGCTTGCTCTTGACCATCTTAGATAAGGTGTCAGCCAGGTGCAGCTCGTTAAGACGAAGTGCAAGCCTGTTAGCAGTGAACATGTTAATGGCGTGATCGTGTCATGGCTGCAATCTTAGTGTATGCAGAGCGCCTCTGCTGCCCTCTGGTGGTGCCTGCAGACGCTGCTGGCACTCACACAAATTGAACCATCCGAGATTGTATCAGTTGATAAATAAATTACTCTGACTTAGAAGTCTGCTAAATGACTACTGGACTTTGAACAAGGACTATGGATCAGAAGATCCAAGGTTCAAGTCCCACCAACTGCCAAGCTGCCATTGTTGTGCCCTTGAACAACTTCTACACTAGCATAGATTGAACCAGGTATGATTGTATCAGTAGTAAGTCGCTCTGGATAAAAGGTGTTCCTCACAGCAAGGTTTATACAGCCCTGGGAGTTAAACTGTGCCTCTTTCCTCAGTGATTTAGTATGTTTGTAGTCATTACTCCTATTCCAGACTGTTTAAAGAAACAGTCAACTTGGTGTATGTCAACTTTTCACTGACAGGAAATCTGATTTAATTAAAGCCGGAGTGAATCGACTCTACTGTTTTAAAATGACCACTGATGTAAATAAACTGACTTGACATATGAACTGTACAGTAACATGAAATTTATGAAGAAATGTCTGCCTGTAACTACTACTGGTGCTAGAGAGATTACAGTGAAAAGGATTGAAATAAGGGAAGTGTAGAGGATGGGCTGAGTGTGCAAAAGCTCTCTGATCTCTTGAGTTCTTACACTGATCCTCCCTGAGACGTAAAGTCCTCTTTACTCAATTCCATTTCCACTACAACTCCCATAATCCCTCACTCCAAAAGTGCCAAAAGTTTACATAGTATGCAGCTATAAGGGCCAAAACGAGGTTTTAAACTAAGTACAATGTTCTGTTATTATTTATTAAATGATGACATACAGGAAACAGCTCCCTGCTAAAGGGTCCTACTGTACTCTCACTTTTGAATGTTAGTGGGGTAAACAATTCAGCAATCACAAAATTTGTGATTTTCTTCACACTTCTGAATCGACCTTTCTATATTTTGCCCAAGCTTATTGTTTCGCTCTGAGTACTTCTGCTGGCAGACATTTGCAAGATTATTTCTACTGGCAAAATACATACAAACATAAAAAAGCCAAGTTGTATTGTTTGCTTTGTGTAAACGAATTTGTTCTGCCCTTCCACTTCAGGATTCAATCAATTTCTCACCAGTTTGCAGAGACTGAGAGGCTTATGGTGAATGATGACTTTGTGTTGACAGCTGCATTAAAGCAGCATTAAGTACCAATTCAGGAGCAACTCTCTCTCTCTCTCTCTCTCTCTCTCTCTCTCATACATGTATTAATATATTTCAGGGGTGTTTAAGTTGTGCAATACTAACTATATACTAACAACTAACAATGTTATGCCTACTCCTAAGATTACAACCTATCCTAACCCTTCAACCAACACTACCCCTAACCTTACCCTATTTCTAACCTTACTCTTAATCCAGTGTTAACCCCAATCCAAACTCTAATTCCACACCTCACCCTAACAACTAATCCTGATGTAACACCTACTCTAAACGGTAACTCCAAACCTACACATACAACTCTAAACCTAACCATACACTGAATCATAATCCCTAGGATTTACACCTTTCCCTCACCTCTAACACCAGTTAGGTATTTTTAGAAGTGCTTATTGTTTGCGTAAGTTTCATCTTTATTTAGTTCTTTCTTCCTTCCTATTTATCTTGGTTAATCTAGTCTGACTCTTCTTTTTCTTCTCTTTGTCTTTTTTCTCTTCTCTCTATTTAGATCCATGAAAGAAATAACAAGCTTTATTAAATAGCAAAGAAGGAAAAAGTATAATGTAGTACTCATTAACATATTATTAGTGATGGGCTGTTGACTTCACACTTATTCCCTAATTAGATTTCAGCTGATGCAATCAATCCATGACAAGGGCAGTCCAACAACGTCCCAATGCCCCTACAGAGGGAACCTGCACCCCTTGGAGTGGAGGATTTTTTTATGGCATTTCTGTGCAGATTGTTCATGCACAAATTAAACCAATTTTTGCATAAAATAACAGATAGGCCATTTTACTGGAAGGACCTTTCATTAAAAGCTCTAGAATCGTACAGAGGGGACCTATAGCTCTGTTATGGCTGATTAATTTTTAGCGATTTTCCTCGGCAGATGCAAATTCAGTTTTTAAATAAAATCTGCTTGGAGGAGGCCATTTACCCTTGATTCCTCCGAAATAAGATTTTTCGTAAAAACCCCAAATCCCTACAGAGTTGATGTACTGTGATGAAATACAGCGAAAAGACTATACTCAAATGTTTGAAATGAAAGTATGAAGGTATAAATTGTACTTCTGTATTCCGTTGTATATGTATATCTATTAAATTGATTTAAAATATCGTAAGACATTATTAATGTTGCTTTTTTCAAGCAACTACAGTATAGTCTTGAATTTTAAATGCAGCCCTTTCCAGTCATTCCCTTCTCTTTATCTTCTGGTGATGATGTTTGTGTTTGCCATTTGTGCATCCAACATCATGACGCAATTGAATTTCTCTCTTTCGTGCTGTTGATAAAGTCGCTGCCTAACATGGATTGTCCAGGTGGGGTACAATAGTGGTTTGTTTAGAACCGGAAAATAAGCACACTTGACCTACAGAGCTTGCATTTGAACTTGTTATGAGACACAAAGAAAGAGGGAAAATTTTAAAATGCTATATTTTATGTGCTTCAGCATTTAAGTGTCCTGTTCCATAAGCCCTGTCTGGCCTTGGAGCTGCAAGAGATTTCCTTGGAAAGGTGGCCCGTGTTAATATATGTAAAGTGATTTTGAGGTAGTCGGGAAGGGTTTAATTGTCATTGAGGTCATGGACTATTTAACCAGAATGTCCAGGGTTTGATGCAATAATATATTAGAGAACATATGGTAAACAAAAACACAGTAAATAAGATATAGGCAAGTACTTTTGGCAATGAAGCACACTCACTGGTCACTTTATTAGGCACACCTCCTTGTTTCTGCACTCAATGTCCATTTGATCAGTTCCACGTTCCGTATTAGAAGCACTTTGTAGTTCTTCAATTACAGACTGTAGTCCATCTGTTTCTCTGTATACTTTGTTACTCTGTTCTCTAATGGTCAGGACCCCCACAGGACCACCACAAATCAGGTACTGTTTAGGTGATGAATCATTCTTAGCACTGAACTGCACTGCACTGCTAATGTGACACTAATGTGGTGGTGGTGTGTTAGTGTGTTGTTCTGGTATGGAGTGGTTCAAACACAGCAGTGCTGCTGGAGTTTTCAAAAACCATTTCCACTTACTGTCCACTATATTAGATACATTTACCATATTGCTAAACGTAAAGTCAGAGACAGTAGCTCATCTGTTGTTGCACAGTTTGTGGTTAGTCATCCTCTAATCCTTCATCAGTGCTTACAGGATGCTGCCTACTGGATGCAGGTGGCTGGGCATTTTTGGTTTGTGGACTATTTTCAGTCCAGCAGTGATGATGAGGTATTTAAAAACTCCAGCAGCACCGCTGTATCTGATCCACTCGTATCACTGCACACACACTAACACACCACCACATTAGCATCAGTGCAGTGCTGAGAATGATCCACCACCCAAAGAGTAACGAATGTATGGTGGTCCTGTGGGGGTCCTGACCATTAGAGAACAGAGTAAAGGGAGTAACAAAGTATGTAGAGAAACAGATGGACTACAGTCTGTAATTGCAGAAGTACAAAGTGGTAAGTGGAACCAATAAAATGGACAAAGAGTGTATAAACAAGGAGCTGTAAGCTAATACATTGATTGGCGAGTGTATGTTTTAAACACTACAAAAATGGAAGCTGAAAAATAAAGTTGCTGCCTTTTTAGTCTGTTTAGATGAAACATGGGTAGGCACTGGTTGCTCAGGGGTTACAGCTACTAATTAGAAAGCTGTGAGTTCAAATCCTGGTTCCATCACACCTCTACTGCCGTGCCCTTAAGCAAGGCCCTAAAAAACAGACCTGCTCAGCATTCAGTGTGTCTGCTAAATGCTGTGAATGTTAAAAAAGAAAAGCGATATGACTTGGTCCAACATGTTCAAGTCATTCCTGCTTGAAGTGAGCGTCTGAACGCGTGTGTCTTAGTGTGCGTGCAGGTCACGTCGTAGCCCACGTTCTGTCTCTGCAGGTTGCGTGTTCCGTCTCCGTGTGATTCAGACTGCATTGATTTCCCTCTCGGCAGATGTGTTCATGACTCCGGAGGAGGGATAGTGTCAATAAGCTATAAAAGAACAGACTAGGGTAATGAAACACAGTCAGAGAGGCTATGGTAGATCACAAACAGTGAAGCACAGCTGGAGAGGACAAAGTAAAAACAGTAAAAACAAGAAAAGCAGCCAGTGAAGGAAAAAATAAAAACAATATTTGAAATGAACATGTAGAAGTAGATCTGGCAGTTCCAACACAATGAGAGACACAGATCAATCATGAAATGTAAAAGACTGGCAGGGGAGGTGCAACAAAAGCACAGCTGGTCCAGACAAAATAACACACAGCCAGGGAGCAAATAGTAAAAACACACACAGCTCAGTCATAATAAAACACAGTTGTGCAGATTGCATATCCTGAGTACAAAACACCACATGTAACTTTATTAGACCGAATGGACACGTGTAAAAGGATCTGTGTGAAATATTACAATAAAAAATTAGATACTGATTACCAATTGATAAATGGGAGCTAATGTAATTGGCAGAGTGGGACAGAAGAAACATGACGTATTAAGGGTCCTAGTGTTTTAGATGGTTATGGTGCTGATTTTAAATATTGTCTTGGACATTACAAATGAAATCATGTATTAATGTATATATTTTAATGGTTTAGATGATGAAGGGCATCTTCATCAGGCATTTAAGCCACAAATCCTGGCTATAAGAAACATACTACATGAGATATGTGTAGGTTCATGAATAAGGTTACTCATACTTATCAGTCATTACCGCAGTGACAAATGGTGTTTGGGAATGTGGTTCATTAAGTTCCCAGCTGTTCTCAACTGGAAGTAGTTAAGCCACAGCTAAGGCCAGGTCTGAGAAGAGAAGTACACTAAAACTGTCAGCAGTAGCTGTTTAACTTGCTTCCTGATAAATATTTATTTAAAAGCTATCTTCATTTTCACAGCAACTTAATTGGAACGATATCTAATTACACTCTGCAACAAAATTGAAACACTTTTGTCTGATGAATTAAAGGACCTTCTAGTACTTTTAATGCTGAATTCGAGTCTTTTTTTCTGTAAATCATGGTTTATAAGTGATCAAGCAGTTGCATTTTATAATAAGTATGTATTACATATTCATAAATAAGGCTGTTATTACACTTAAATATGTACAAACTTGCTTCAGAAATGTACATGTGGCAAATGGTGTGAACCTTTTGCACATGCTGTGGGACATTTATCCTGGTCACCAACTTTACAACCAAAGTCATTCTGATTACTTGACTTAGACATTTCTACTAGACTGTGGAGCAGAGGGTCCAAACATTTCAGGTTCACATCCCACTCCACTGGTTCACTCTAAGTCTGGATAAGAGCATCTACTAAAGATCTAAATGTAAAAGCAAAGAGCATAGAGGAGCAAATGAAACAAGTGACTGATCATGTGTGACTTGGTTAGTTTATAAAATGTATTCGAAGCAAGGGCTAGTCTTAGTAAGCAATGCCTAAAGCTACAGGATGGGTTCAGTGTTTGTGAATGGCTCAATGTGTATGTGTATCTAGGAACATATTCCCTGTTATCATATGTTGTCCTTGGCCCCTTAGGAGCAGCTGTTGTGGTTTGGTCTGTTGCGTAACTGTAGTGCCGGCAGAGTTAGTAACCGAGAGCTTTGCCCCCTGAATCCTGTGACATGCAAATGGCAGGCGGAGCTTGCATATTTCAGATAACATGAAACTAGAGCAGATACTAAATGCATTTCCGAATCTATACAGGCGTGAATAATGTAGCTATATTATGAACGCAGCTATAAACCAGACAGCAACTATTTAGGGTACAGCTATTTAGGGCACTTTTGTTTTTGTTTAAAAAGACCATGCTAAGTCTGATGGACCTGATTCTGTGTCACAGCAACATCAACTCCGACACGACTCTGACTCAGTCAGTGCTGTGCTGAGCAATGTCCAGCACTTACATAATATAAAAGTGTATAGTCAGTGATGGTTCCCTTCAGTCTATAGACATTAAAAGGAGCCAACAAGCACACATTTTCTATTATATATATGCATAGTGGTTATTTGAGCTCATCAGTTATTTGAAATGACCATGATTAACCACGAATGTTCACAGTTTGGTGGTTTCATATCAGTAAATGCCGAAGGTCAATAATGATCCTTAGGTTCATTATTAATGGCTTTATCAATATAATGCCATGACTGTGTTATTTTACATATCTATAAATATAATGTAAACACTCAGACTTTTTTAAACTCTGTCTTTCTGGTGTGTGTGTGGGTGTTGTAGCTGGATTCCACTGTCCTGTGTGTTCCAAGCTTGTTGCTTCCGATGAAATGGACCTCCACATCATCATGTGTCTCACTAAACCCAGACTGACCTATAATGGTGAGTGCTTTTATTTGGTTGTTACAAAAAGTGCTTGCTGTTACGCTTAGCCAGTCAGCCCAGTCGGATAGTAATCATTAACATGAGTGACTCTGCTTCTCTCTTCTCACACTCTGTGGGTGCTTTCGGATCTCCTTCAGATTGGAGCCGCCAAGATAACCTTGTATTTTGTCAAACGTACTGTTCGCAATGTAATATCAGTTTCCCCCAGTCACCCAGTGTGGTGATTTGAACTCTCTTTAAAATCTTTTATTGTGTTGCTTTATCTGGTTGTGTACACACGGCATAATACACATAAAGGATTTAAGTCTACAAATCATGTTCAGCTGCTGATTAATGACTGTGTATTTTATTACGATCACAGTGTAGTTGCTGTGACTGATTACAGGTTCGGCTGTGCTTCTAAGTGGTCCAGAAAGGCCTAAGCTAAGAAGCAAAGCTGTTTGGGTGATGTATTGTTTGGAGGAAATAGAAATGATTTCCTGAACATGAGAGTGAATGCATGCTGAGCTCAGGCAGGGGGAAGGGTGCTGAAGAGGGAAAACAACAGTGTGGATTGTGTCCAAAATGCACTGAAGGACAGTGCTTGATGACTCTGCAGAACTGGGACTCTGGGCTGCCTGCCAAACTCTGTTTTGAACACTTAAGATCACCTGTTTATATTTTACCTTTATTACTTTTTTGGAAGAGTAGCACACTGCCAGTGGCTCCCTCGTCTGGCCTGAGTCAGAACTGTTCTTTCTGTCATGACTGTCATGATCTAGAGTAAGTCTTTTTTTTCTTGTTAGAGGACGTTTTGACGAAGGACTCTGGGGAGTGTGCAATATGCTTGGATGACATGGTGCAGGGAGACACCATTGCCAGGCTGCCCTGCCTCTGCATCTACCACAAAGTGTAATGGAAGAACAAACACTGCAACAATGCACATTTCATCCAACTCTACATGGCCCTGATTACTAACCCATGTTTACATTTTCACAGATGTATTGATGAATGGTTTGAGGTGAATAGGTCTTGCCCAGAACATCCTACGGATTAAACAATGCACAATTACACAGGTACTTAACATATCTTCTTAATGAATAAAAGATCATTGTAGTTCCAATGGCTTCAATCTTGGGTGGGGCTTACAATGTGATGGTCAGGGCTGTGTTTCCAGATCAGCGTGATGGACTGGCACCATATCACGGATGCACCCGTGCCCATGCCCATCAAATTCCAAGTTAATCTCATGACTCTCCCAGTGACTTACTATAATAAGCAGCATGTTTAGATGGGGGGGGGCAAAAGTCTGAGAGCACTAGTGAAAATGCTTGTTGGGTCATTGTGGAGAAGGATTCATACTGCAGCAGGATAATGTCCCAAAATATACAGTGGGGCAAAAAAGTATTTAGTCAGCCACTGATTGTGTAAGGTCTCCTACTTGGAAAGATGAGAGAGGTCTGTAATTTTCATCATAGGTACACTTCAACTATGAGAGACAAAATGAGAAAAAAATCCAGGAAATCACATTGTAGGATTTTTAAAGAATTGTCATTGTAAATTATGGTGGAAAATAAGTGTTTGGTCAATAAATTTGGTTCAACTCAATACTTTGTAACATAACCTTTGTTGGCAATGATAGAGGTCAAACGTTTCCTGTAAGTCTTCACCAGGTTGGCACACACTGTAGCTGGTATTTTGGCCCATTCCTCCATGCAGATCTCCTCTAGAGCAGTGATGTTTGGGGCAACACGGACATTCAACTCCCTCCACAATTTTTCTGTCAAACAGGTGCCATTAATACAGGTAACGAGTGGAGGACAGAAGAGTTTCTTAAAGACGTTACAGGTCTGTGAGAGCCAGAAATCTTGCTTTTTTGTGGGTGACCAATACTTGTTTTTCCACCATGATTTACAATTAAGTTCTTTAAAAATCCTACAATATGATTTCCTGGATTTTTTTTCCTCATTTTGTCTCTCATAGTTGAAGTGTACCTATGATGAAAATTACAGACCTCTCTCATCTTTCTAAGTAGGAGAACTTGCACAATCAGTGGCTGACTAAATACTTTTGACCCACTGTATCTCAAACCATTGCAAAAACTACTTGAAGACCAAAGAAGATTGCTGACAGGCATGAACTTTCCTCCACAATCACCTGACCTAAACACCCATTGAGCATTTATGGGGACACCTAAAGACAGAATGAGCCAAGGATTTTGTAACATCACAGAATGGTCTTTGGAACATTGTGAAGTCATGACAGGATTACATGGACCATCAAGTTTTTACAAAAACTTGTGGAGGCCAAGTAAGACCATATGCACCCTGCCTTTACAGGAAATAGAGGGGACAAACCAAATTTTATACCATAATTTTTGATATTATTGTAATTTTCTTAAATTGTAATAATATTTTCCACGATACAAATTATTACTTATGTTGCTATGCTGATTATATGATTTGTAATGGTAAACGCTATTAGATTTGAGAAAAATGTGAAATCATTTCCACCAGTGGTCTCAGATTTTTAGCCGCCAATATACACTCTCACCAGCCACTTTATTAAGCACGCCTTGCTGGTATCGGGTTGGACCCACTTTTGCCTTTAGAAACTGCCTTAATTCTTCATGGCATAGATTAGACAAGATGCTGGAAACATTCCTCAGAGACTTTGGTCCATATTGACATGAGAGGATCATCAAGTTGCTGCATATTTTCTTTGCTGCACATCCATGATGTGAATCTCGTGTTCCACCACATCACAAAGGTGCTCTGTTTGGATTGAGACCTGGTGACTGTGGAGGCCATTTGAGTACAGTGACTCATTATGTTCAAGAAACCAGTTGGAGATGATTTGAGCTTTGTGACATGGGGCATAGAAGACACTGTGGTCATGAAGAGATGGACATGGTGAGCAACAATAGTCGGGTAGGCTGTGGTGTTTAAATGACGCCTTGGCACCCGGTGTGGTCTGCTGCTGTAGCCCATTTGCTTCAAGGTTCGATGTGTTGTGCGTTCAGAGATGCTCTTCTGCATACCTCGGTTGTAACGAGTGATGGAGTTACTGTTGCCTTTGTGTCAGCTCGAATCAGTCTGATCATTCTTCTCTATCCTCTGGCATCAGCTACGCAGTTTCCCACAGAGAACTGCTACTGGCTGGATATTTTCTCTTTTTCTGACTATTCTCTATAACCCTAGAGATGGCGCTGTGTGTGAAGATCCCAGTAGATCCAGCCCATATAGCACCAACAACCATGCCACATTCAAAGTCACTCATCGCCTTTCTTCCCCAGTCTGATGCTCGGTTTGAACTTCAAGTCACCTCGACCATGTCTACAAGCCTAAATGCTTTGAGCTTCTGCCATGTGATTGGCTAATTAGATATTTGCATTAAGAAGCAGGGACAGGTTTCAATAAAGTGGCCAGTGAGTGTGTATAAACTTTCAGGAAGGTCCCTACCAGGATTACATGGTAAAATATTATAATATTTCATGGCTCCCTCAATTAATTAAACACATCAACTGCAATAAAGGTAAATTGCACTGAACTTTGCTAATTGGCTAATCTGCATCGTTATTTGTGGAATGGATTACAAAGTCGCTTTCACATCGTTGTTGTTTAGTCTCACCCACATTTAACTGACACATGGCGAGCCCAATTGCTAAGAAGCACCCGTGTTCTTGATCACCATAACCCTGTGATACACAACTTGCAGAACCCCAGTTTATCCTGTGGTGGTTTACATAGGACTGTGGTAGCCTAGTGGGTAAGGTTCTGGACTATGGACCAGAAGGTCCAGGGTTCAAATCCCACCTCTGCCAAGCTGCCACTGTTGGGTCCTTGAGCAAGACCCTTAACCCACAATTGCTTGGATTGTAAGACTGTACCAATTGTAAGTCGCTCTGGATAAGGGCGTCTGCTAAATGCTGTAAATGTAAATGTACAGCACCACCCGGGGGCCAAAAAGCACATTAAATACTTTAGTCTCAAATCTTTAGCTAGTGGTTTTATACCGTGTAAATTAATTCTTACAGCGTATAAATTAATTCTTTTTATACAGTGCTTGAAAAGATGATCACGCCATGTGGTGTGCTGTGTGTTTTGGAGTCGATCCGATTTATTATTTCTAATAGTTTCAAGTTTAATAATTGGGTTGGGTAGGGGCGGCTGTTGCAGTGCTGGTGGATGATTTGCCGACCAGCCTTGCCTCCCTCCGACACAGCCAGTCCTGTCTGGTGGTGCGTGACCTGGTGGGACTCAAACCCTGGTCCCTGCAGTGGTGGGCTAGCATATTAGTTTAATATCAGTACAATTCTGATTATAATTTAAACATTACAATGAAGCCCTAATTACATGTAAAATAATGACACATAAATTATCCTGTGCTCATGTCTTTCTTGTTTAAGGGTGAGGTTGATATTTGCATGGAACTGTCCAACAGCGCTAATGATCTCTTACTTTCAGGTTCCCTCAATTCATGGCCGAGGAACGACTTCAAAGGAGACATCATAAATAAATTGGGACTGTATACGCTGTGATCCTGGACTCTTTTTGAATCTCGCCCATTGCCAGCTAAGGCCTGTGTTCACCTCACCTTCTCAGCTGTGCCAAAAGACAATTAAAAGCAAAGCCTCAGGGATCCTGTCCATGTGTGTAATCTGCCCCTTCTCCATTTTATCACATCAAAGGACAGCAGACCACAAACCCACCACTGTGTCAAACCATCTGGGCATCGGGATGAACGGAGACTGGACAGACTTCCTCCAGTCTGGGTTCGTTACTCAGTGCTGCTTAGGAGATGGATGACATTTCAGTCAGTGGCTACACAGGCAAAGAGGTACAGGAGAACGAGCTTGGTCTGGCCATTTTTTGGGATAAGCAGTACAATAATAGTTTTGTAAATACAGACCTGGGGTTGCCACTGATCTTTTAATCTCTCCGGTTGAAAGAAATGGTCCAGACTCATTTGTTCCCTTTTCTAGCACAGAGATCACATAGCTGGATACTAAAAACCAAGGCCCGATGTGTTAAAATGTGCTGCTATGTTTATAAAAGCATGACTAAAGCATTTCTCTTTAGGTTTATCATTTGAGGTTCCACAGGAATGAACAGTTCAAGGTGAATGATGACGAGAAAGGTCACTGTAATCTTTAGTGGTAATTCATGTTGTCTTGACTCATTTTCTATGTCATAAGAGCGTGTCATGTAGCTTTTAGGAAATCATGTGGTGTTTTTTTTCCAACAGGCACTGTTCTGATCATACACATAGCATAGAAGGGGAATAGCCTTGCATAGGTGTGTAGCTTGGTTTGTCACAGCAAAATATTCAGGCTTTCACTTAACTTTTCAATTGTTCTTTTTAGCTGAAAGAAAACATTTTTAAAGGACGTTACCATGCGATTTTAATACCAGTCTGATACCTTGCACTAATGCATGATTATTATCCTGAGCAAGCTGAAGTCGGTCAATTTCATAGTCGTATCTGACTTTGTAATTAGATATTTGGTTAATTTACATTTTGTTATGAAATACCAACTGTAAAATAATGACATTAAAAATATTATGACTACCGTAATTGCAATGTTTTTGAAAACGTGTTTATATTTAATCACTGCAAATCACATCAGGTCAAGCACTACGATACACCAAGGGGGAATTTGGGTGCACTGCCATTCCACCGAGTTCTAACGCAGTGCCTCCAGGGCTTTGCTAAAGCCTTCGATTTCATACTGTAAATCTCACACTCTCAGTTCTTCCTGTCTTCAATCCTATCCAGTATGGAAGGTCCTGTGTAGTTGTTGGTCTCCAGTGCTTGTAGTTTCTTTATGTACTCTTGAGGTAATCCATTCTGTTTGGCACCTGAACATACAACCTAGATAGACAAAGAGAGAAAGATTATTGCAGCAATATTCAATTCAAAACTCAATAACACAGATCTTTCCTCATATCCAGTGCTTCAGCTGGTTCTTTTGGATTTCTTGTTCCAAAACTATTGTGGTATAAAAAATCTCAAATACTGTGATTTGATTTCTGGGTATAATCATTTATCAGTTGTCTTAGTATTTGACCGATATTCAGTATTACAGATGACTATTAATTTACCCCTGAACTAGTAAACCATTAATATACAGTCGTATGAAAAAGTTTGGGCACCCCTGATAATTTTCATGATTTTTCTTTATAAATCATTGGTTGTCCAGCTCAGCAATTTCAGGTAAATATATCATATAGCAGATGAACACCGTGACATTTGAGAAGTGAAATGAAGTTTATAGGTTTTACAGAAAGTGTGCAGTAATTATTCAAACAAAATTAGGCAGGTGCATAAATTTTGGGCACCCTTGTCATTTGAATACCTTTAGCACTAATTATTGGAACACAAAATTTGTTTTGTAAGCTCATTGACCCTTGATCTACATACACAAGTGAATCCAACTATGAGAAAGGGTTAAGGTGGCCAGTTGGAAGTTTTTTTCTCCTCTTTGCATCTTCTCTGAAGAGTGGCAACATGGGAGCCTCAAAACAACTCTCAAATGGCCTGAAAACAAAGGTTGTTCAACATCATGGTTCAGGGAAAGGGAAAGCTCTCTCAGAGATTTCAGCTGTCAGTTTCCACTGTGAGGAACATAGTGAGGCAATGGAAGACCACAGGCACAGTTCTAGTTAAGGAACTCCCGAAGTGGCAGACCAAGAAAAATCTCAGATAGGCAGAGGCGAAGGATGGTGAGAACAGTCATAGTCAAGCCACAGACCACCTCCAAAGACCTACAACCTCATCTTGCTGCAGATGGTGTCACTGTTCATCGTTCAACTATACAGCGCACTTTGCACAAGGAGAGGCTGTATGGGAGAGTAATGCAGAAGAAGCCTTTTCTGCAGACACGCCACAAACAGAGTCACTTGAGGTGTGCTACAGCACATTTGGACAATCCAGCTTCATTTTGGAATAAAGTGCTGTGTACTGATGAAAACTAAAACTGAGTTATTTGGACATAACAAGGGGCGGAAAAAGAACCACACAGCATCCCAAGACAAACACTTGCTACCCACAGTAAAATTTGGTGGCGGTTCCATAATGCCCGCGGGACTGTGTGGCCAGTGCAGGTACTAGGAATCTTGTTAAAATTGAGGGTCGCATGGATTCCAGTTAATATCTCCAGATTCTTAAGAACAATGTTCAAGAATCAGTGACAAAGTTGCACCGAGGCCAACGACCCCAAACCCTGCTCATAATCTACTAAGGCATTCATGCAGAGGAACCAGTACAACGTTCTGGAATGGCCATCTCAGTCCCCAGACATGAATATTACTGAAAATGTGGGCTGTCCATGCTTGGAAACCATCAAAGATGACTGAACTGGAGATGTTTCTAAAGAAGAATGGTCCAAAGCACCTTCAACCAGAATCCAGACTGGAAGCTGTAGGAAGCGTTTAGCGGCTGTTATTTCTACAAAATGAGGATCTACTAAATATTGATGTAATTTTTCTGCTGGGGTGCCCAAATTTATGCACCTGCCTAATTTTGTTTGAATAATTACTGCACACTTTCTGTAAATCCTATACACTTCATTTCACTTCTCAAATATCACTGTGTTCATCTGCTATATGATATATTTAACTCAAGTTGCTGATCTGAACAACCAATGATTTATAAACTAAAATCATAAATTATCAGGGGTGCCCAAACTTTTTCATACGACTGTATGTATGTATATCATAAGTTTAGTATGTTTTTATTGACCAACAACATGTGCCCTGGATCTGCCACATGTGCCACAGACCCATCCTCCATCCAAGTGGTCCCCTCACAGCCCAACGCAACTCAAACCTCACCTCGCTAGGCTGGTTCAGCATCATGAGCCAGTGCTCTGCCACCGAGCCAGTCTGGATCATATCACGCCTGAGTTGGGTTTCCAGTTGGTGAGGGGTCTTGTGTTTTCCAAAATACAGGCCAAGAAGGCCTGAAACAGCACAGAGCCCAACAGACCATGTGTCAGGGCTTGTGCCAGAGCAAAAACAGCTGGAGGGTGTCTGATACTTGAGAGGCCGATGATAATTGAAGTGATACATATTTTTTCCACTTCCAAAACCAAAACTGCATGACCACACAGACGCTACAAGGCTGCACTACAATACTTTCATTAATACCGGCAGCTGTTTCAGCATTATCGAATAAACACACTGTACACTTAAAGCAGAACCACTACGCCAAGCAAACCACCAAAATCAAAACCCAGAAAAGCAACTGTCGAGGGAAAACTTAAAGAAGATTTGTGCAATAAAACTAAAAAGACAGAATACAACAGCACTACATCCACTAAGCGAAACCGTAGTAATCCCAACTAGCCATCTGTGACAACAGGCCTAAGAAACTCCTTTTACTTTACCTTTAACCCTCAGTACACCTGCAGTCTTCTCTTTGTTGAATGGGTACCTCCTCAGCAGTTTTTATTTCACTATCCATGAGATTATCTGGATAAATACCCTTTGAAGGCCACCTGAATCACAATCTTTATCAGTCTAAATATGAACTGTTGTTTAGGAAACTGTGAACTGAAGCAATTCACTCTGTCTGAAGGACGGGAGAAGTAAAATTTTGGTTTCTTTATTTTCTTCATGCTTTTGAATGTTTGGAGTAACTTTGGTTGTGTGGTCAAACTGTGGACTGTGGTAGCCTAGCATATAAGGTACTGGACTATGGACCAGAAGGTCCAGGGTTCAAATCCCACCTCTGCCAAGCTGCCACTGTTGGGTCCTTGAGCAAGACCCTTAGCCCACAACTGCTTGGATTGTAAGACTGTATCGATTGTAAGTCGCTCTGGATAAGGGCGTCTGCTAAATGCTGTAAATGTAAATGTAAGGAGGTCCCACCCACCATCATCATGGCGTCTGACAGATTTAATTGATGAAACGCTTATTCTTACAGCGAGTCAATTTCACTGACATTCACACTGACCAACCTTATTCCATTGTTTTAGTGTGTCAAGGGCCACAAATAAATATTGTGTCCAGCTTGTTTGCTGAAAACTGCTTCAAACAAATGCTTCCATTTTGGTATCATACCACTAAAAATGCTGAATCTTGAAACTTGATTCCTGACTTACATTGTCATAATCTCAGCAATTTTTTTTCTTCAAAATACATTTCATCTTATCTAGAGCAACTTACAAAAGTGATGTGGCACATGCATCAACTGGTACTAAATATGAGGTCACGGTTGGTCAAAATGATACACAACCCATATAAGGTCCAGGGTTTGGAGTACATGGACAGGAGCTGGTGTCAAAGAAACAAACCATTCAAAAAGTTTTTTCATTCATAGCCAAGTAACTACTAGAGTCAAATTCTACCCAGTGCACATTTTAAAATCTTTTGTTTAACACTTTATTGTATTTAAAGTCAGTACTTGTAACATATTTTGTGCCCAGCACATGATCTGTTGGTAATTTGTTGGCAAATAACAAACTAAATAATACAGCTTGTGTATTGTAATGTGGTGTTTTGGTCATAGCACCCTCACTAATTTAAACCATAACCTGTACTCAGTGCTGTTGTGTTGCTTTGGTCAGAACTCTGTGACTCGGTCAGAAATATAAATAAACATTAGCTAGCTCTTTCCCAAAGTGCAGGAGACCGCTTGAATAAGCTCTAAACCCAACCGCCTCAACGTTTACACTTTAAACTGTGTGCACTTCTGTGGTTAATTGTTAATCACCTTATTGAAGGATTCTTGCTGAACATTTATTAAACCTTACTCTACATAGACGACTAATACTTACCCTAGTTGTACTTACAGGACTATAATCATTGACGTTCTGTAACTTATCTAAAAATGTTTGGTTACTGAATGTACCTGTTTGTACTGCGGTGAAGGAAGGCAGAGTCTGACATTGTTCATCTTATATGTTCGGCACAGGAGCGGCCCACTTTCTGTCTCCACTGTCACCTCCATGGGACTGTAGATGCCTTTATCTACCCCCTCCTGTCTGAACAGAAAGCAGTGGAAAAATATTCAGTTGACATTTATGCTCTTATGAGTCTATGGAAAAGTGAATAGAGCAGACATCTTGCCGCACTTGTCTAAACTTCTAAGGTCCTCTGTTGCCATTTTCCAGACTACGCCCCAGACTTCCTCATCTGGGCATATCTCAATCGTGGCCACTCCACCATTCCACAGGGTTCTCACGTTATCCCCCCACAGACCAAACTGAAGCACGTAACCCTGAGGGAAAACAGGTTTACTGATTGTGATACAACTTCCACTGTGTATGCATGACTAACAATGATGCATCATTACCTTCTGGCATGGTAAGATCACTAGATAAAGTGTTAAATGGGATTAACAGAATTAAGTTACTGTATCACTCCACAGCTAACAGGTTAGAAGGCTCAAAAGTGTGTGTCAACTGGGCCTCATTTCATTCAAGAAGGCTTTTATAGTTTGACATCTTTTCATTTAACTTTAGTAGTTGTTTTATTCAGGTCAGAGTCGTCCTGATTCTGAAACATATACTGCTAACCTGTGGCACCTTGTTGTTTATGGGGAAGATTTAAATGAAACCTATGACTTCTCTATGTAGTTCCCCCTTTTTGCATTTCTTTATTTGTGTCACTGGGTGGCACAGTGGCTCGGTGGGTAGCACTGGCTTCTCACAGCAAAAAGGTCCTAGGTTCGATCCCCAGGTAGAGTAGTCTCTATGGGGTTACTCTGGGTACTCCGGATTCCTCCCACACTCCAAAGACTTTGGTTAACTGGTGTCTCTGAACTTGCCCCTAGTGTGTGTATGAGTGTATGTGCCCTACGACGGATTGGCACCTGTCTAGGGTTTAGGGCTGCAACAGCGAATCGATAATAATTGATTATTAAAAGTGTCGATAACGAATTTCACTATCGATTCGTTGTGTCGCATGATTTATGTGTCCCTCCCCTTATTATATCCGCTTACGTTACTTGCGGCACTTCGTCAACACTGGAAAAATATACGAGCGAGTTGAACGGAGTGAGGCGGAGCCGGTGCGGACGTGGAATCTTCAAAATAAGTTAGCGTTAAGAATTAAATAAATTCTACAAATGAAACATGACCGATGCAGAGAAGAAGGTTCAGCTTAAGTCCTCAAAAGTGTAAGAGCACTTCACGCTTCACACAACTAAACAATGTGTAACATGCAAGCTTTGCAAAAGTGATCTGACCCGGCACGGGAGCACCCCGGTGCTGATACAGCCCTTGAAACGGAAACATGGTGTCACCGATGAGGATAAAGGGAGCTCAACAACAGCGTAAGTCACCACAATATCCCGAGTTTGTTCCGTTTTGAAGTGAGGAAACGTAACGGCGCACTCATACTATGCAAACGGGCACAGCATGGTTGATGCTGTTTTTCTGCTTGTTAGCTGATAATGACATTGATGGAGTTTAAGAGACAGATGCTCCTTTAGCCCAATCGTCCTATTTATTCATTCCTTCTACTTTCAACCCTGAGCGTATTTTTTCCGCGGCAGGAAATGAGTCTCTAAAAGAGAGCCAGCTGTAGCCGATTAGCCATTTTGCCATTTAACATTTTTGGCTTGCAATGCAAAGTTTCTAAAGCAAGAGCGTGAATGAGTTTGTATGTAGTGTTTGCATCAGAGATGCACTTATCTTTCTTTATTATTTAATTTGTTATTTTGATTTATTAATAAATGTAATGTATTATCATTCATTTATTGTAAGCACTTATTTGCTCTGTTATTTAATGTTATATTTCTGAATAAAGAAATGGAAAGCTTTTTTAAAAACCCGATTCATCGATTAATCGAAAAAATAATCGACCGATTAATCGATTATTAAAATAATTGTTAGTTGCAGCCCTACTAGGGTTGTTCCTGCCTTGCACCCTATGCTGCCGGCTGTCTGCGACCCTGTACAGGATCAAGCGAATAAGAAATAAGAAAGTGAGTGAGAATGTGTGTCACTACACTTTCACCAGTATTTATTGAAAACTGCATTTGGAATGACTAGTTTCTCATTTATTCTCAATATTCATTTTCATACCCACTTATTCCAATGCAAGGCACATGCAGGCACACGTTCTCATTTGTCACAAATTTAGAGATTATCCTTCATTTTAATATAAATATGACACGTGTAGCAACAGCGTCTTGTTACACATACACAGGTGTGCGGCATTTAACGTCCATGTGATCAATGTCCGTTCGGCTGAGGTCTGAATAATTGTAATAGGAAGTAAATATCTTAAATGTCTTAAACAATCGTATTCATGCCTAAATAAGGAAGACTAGTACAAATGTTACAAGTATAAAAGATAGAAAGATAGGAATTACTGTCTAGTACATCATACTATACTAAATGTTTTCATATTGTGGTAAGTATTGTATTTTATGAGTAGTATCTTTACTATATTTGACCATGAGAATGTCCTGTTTCACACAACCTAATGCGGATATTACCGGCGCATGCGCAGAATAAAATGATACTGATGCAAAAACAGTTAGAATTGTACCCCCTAAGAGATGGTAGTTTGGCGACGGTCCCTATGATCACTGCACCTGTAAGCCAGCAGTTTCGTTTATGAAATGATTTTCTGTGTTCACACGTCCACAGCCTACACATATTAAATACTGGTGGCTCGTGACATGTCATTTCAGCGTTGACATTACTCATAAAATGAAAGAATTAAGTACAAAGTCAAACACTTTACCTTGAGTCTGCCTATACAATGAAACACAGCTGATGGGTTTTCGAGCTGCAGCCGTTCTTTTAATAAATTACTTCCAAACGCAAAGTACATGAAATACCCAGCGTCCATGATCGAGCTCTGCTTATTTCTACAGCTTTCTATCAAAATCTAGCCGTAGAGCTTTAAAAACTAGAACCGATCGACAGGTTAACAAGTAGCGATAACAGGTAATGCGGCTCTGTTATACAAATATATTTAATCTCTGATTAAAAGAGTAAATACTGGTGATTCGCGAACTCCAACCCGCTTCGAAAGGTTCACGATACGGCTGTTCGAAGTGGGGGGTGCCCGATACGTTAATACGTGGTACCTGTGAATTTTAGGCCACCTCCGAACGTCACTAGGTTTGCGACTGTTTAGTCGCTCGCTAGGGAGGCGACACTAATATGAGCCACAAGTGGATCGACTAAATCGCGTTCATCTCAAATCCAGTGGTATGGAACGTCCAAGGATAGAATACTAGACTGGAGATATCAAGTCAAAATGAGTCCAAGACTGATCTAAGTCCAGTGATCCTGACTTTCTTTTCAATAAATATTAAAAAAAAATCACAACAATACCATGAACTGTGCCCGTCTATCCAACTCCCCAGTTAGCACTAACACACGCCAATCAGACATACAGCGTTTCTATACGCGTGTTTATTTTACAACAACAAATAACTCGCGTTTATTACATATTAAATACGGTTTATGTAACTTCCCAAAAACCGATTTACATTGAAAGTTTCAATTCGAACCATTTACTACTTTATGTTGCAGTATATAGAAACATTGAGCCTGCGAATGCTCAAACAATACTGTAAAAGGTCAGTGACTCTCAACCCAAAATCAAATCCAATAACCTAACTGGCCGGGTCCATCTTTTTATATATATAATATTTTTTATTTAAACTACCCTACTGCATACATACACACTGGAACAAATTGTTGGTCCCCCTCAAGTTAAGGAAGAAAAACCCACAATGTTTAAATAAATAACTTTAGTAGCTGAAAAACGGTATATACATACGAAGTCTCTGAAATGAACAAACAAAAGTCAGACATTGCTTTTCAAAAACCATGCTTCAACAGAATTATTTAAAAAATAAACTCATGAAACATGCCTGGACAGAGATGATGGTACCCTTAAACTTAACATTTTTGTTGCACAACCTTTTGATGCAATCACTCTGCAATCAAAACCATTCCTTATCTGTCAGTGAGACCTTTCTGCCCACCTCTCAGCAGGTATTTTGGTCCACTCCTCATTAAGGCACACTGCTCCATTGCTCAGGTTTTGGGGGAGGATCCTTTTCCATTTTCAGCTCCTTCGCAAGATGCTCGAATAGATTTAGGCCAGGCTCATAGCAGGCCACTTCAGATAGTCCAGTCCAGACAGTGGTTTTTCCCTCTTAGGGAGTTTGCTACATTCCCATGGGTCTTAAATTTCTTCTGAATACGTACCTGCTCAAGAAAAATAAAGGGAACACTAACAACACATATAACTCCAATATCAAACGTCGGTGAAATAAACTGTCCCACTTAGGAAGCAACACTGAGATTTGACAATCAGTTTCACATGCTGTTGTGCAAATGGAATGACAACAGGTGGAAATTAATTGCATTACAGACCACTCAATAAAGGAGTGGTGTTCTGCAGTGGGTATAGACCACAGACCACTTCTTCAGTACCTATGCGTTGCTGGCTTAGGTTTTGGGGGATAAAGCACTTTTGAATTTTGGTTGTGCGTTCACACTCGTGGTAGCATGAGAAGGACTCTACATAACCCCACAAGTTGGCTCAGGTAGTGCAGCTCATCCAAGTGGCACAAGGGTCAAGACGAGCTGTAGCAGAAGATTTGCTGTGTCCTGTCATGTAAGTGTCCAGAGGCCGGAGCGCTACCTGGGACAGACCAAAGGTACACCAGGAGACTGAGGAGGCGTAGGAGGCAACACCCAGCAGCCTGACCACTACCTCCTGCCTTTGTGACAAGGAGGAACAGGAGGAGGGAAAAGGAAAGAGCAACTGCCAGAGCCCGGGCAAAATGACCTTCAGACCTTCATGTGGTCTGACAAGAAGACGGGTTAGAAACCGACTCCGAGAGTATGGGGGGGTGTATGAGGGCCCGAGCGTCCCATATGTGGGTTGTGGCTCACAGCCCAACACCGGGGCATGACGCTTGGCATTTGCCAGAGACTCCAGGATGGCAATTCGCCACTGGGGGCGCCCTGTGCTCTTCACAGATGAAAGCAGGTGTGTCACAAAAGGCTGACGTCACAATGACAGACGTGACAGAGTCTGGAGACGCCGTGGAGTGGGAGATCTTGCTGCCTGCAACAGCCGCAGCATGAAACCGGTTTTGGCATGGGAGGGGTCAGGATAATGGTGGTGGGCTGGCATGTGTCTTTGGAGGGCCGCCCGCCCTCCAGTGCTCGGCCAGAGGATCCTGACTGCCATTAGTTACCGAGAAGGAGATAATATCCTCAGACACCCTTGTGACCATATGCATGGTGGAGCGGTTGGGCCCTGGGTGATCCTCCTAATGCAGTACAATTCTAGACCTCATGTGCTGGAGTGTGTCTGCGTTCTCCTGCAACATGAAGGCATTGAAGCTATGGACCTGGCCCGCCCGTTCCCCAGACCTGAATCCTATTGAGCACATCTGGGACATGATCTCGCTCCATCCAACCAACGTCACGTTGCACCACGACTGTCCAAGGAGTGGCTGGAATGCTTTAAGAAGTCCAGGTCTGGCTTAGGAGATTCCCTCCGGAGATTCAAATTTCCGCCAACCGCTCATTCAGGAACCCGGTCAGGCATTGTAGGGAGGAGTCAACATTCACGTGTAGTGTATTTTTCAAGGGCTTAGTTTTGTGTGTCCTCCCAATCCCGAGGCCGTCCATGGTTCAGGATGATTTTTGTGGGTGATTTTGTTGCAGCACATTCCCTTTGACAGAGCAAAGTATTCAATGAATCATATTTCATTCATTCAGATCTAGGATGTTTATTTGAGTGTTTTCCCGTTATTTTTTTTAGCAGGTGTATACTAGTGATGTGTCGGTTGCGACCGATCCGGCTATAAGAGCCGGCTCTTTGAAAATGAACACAGGAGCCAGTTCCCCCGATTGGGGAGCCGGTTGTGAGAGAGAGTAATAAATTTAAACTACCAACAATCTAACAGCACTAGGGAGCCGAAAGAGCTTCCCATCACTAGTGTAACTGTTTATGCAACTGTAGTCACAGACCATCAGCTGCTGGGAATAGTCTTAGAACCTTTTAACCTTTAACATGCTTGTCTATGATTTTCTTTCTATTGTCCTGAACAGTCTTTGGTTTTCCGCTGGTCCATGTTTGAGTGTGGGTCCACACCTTTTCCCCAAACACACAGTGACTACCTGAGCCCTAATATATAGGCCACTGACTTGTTTACAAGCTTGTAGACACCTGTTCTGCTAATTAGTGAACCACCTTGATTAACATGTCCCTTTTGGTCACAATTTTCGGGGTACCATCATTTCTGTCCAGACGCCTGGTTTCATGAGTTTATTTTTAAATAATTCTGTTGAAGCATGGTGGAAAAGCAATGTCTGACTTTTCCATTTGTTTCATTTCATAGCTTTGTATTTTATTATTCTTTGTCAGATTAAATTGGGGTGGGGGGGGGGGGGTATTCATTTCTGTTACCGGGGGGATTGTTGGTGTTTTCTTTCATTAACTGAGGGGACAACATGTTGTCCATGTGTGTTTACAACAAAAAATCACATTATTTATCTTTAAAAGTGGCTAAGCTGTTTTATTAAAAAAAAAAAAAAAATCAAATGTATTGTGTAGAATGCCTCATTGGAATCTAAATTTACTTCCCCTTTGCTAATAACGCAAAAGACAAAGCAGAATGTGCAGAATCGAACGATTCTGCACTCTTCTGCGATGTTTGGAACAGAGTAAGGAAAAAATAGTTTCAAACTCAAGTGCATATCCCTCTCCCTTGCTCAGGTTTTTATCAATATTGAAACCCACCTGCATCTGTGGGAATGATGCTTGAAAAACAAGTCCAATCCACATGCTTCACCTCACAATTTTTACAGGACTTAAAGGACCTGCTGCTGACATATTGGTGCCGATACAACAGTAACATGAATGCAAGAACCAACCTCAATGGCACGAGTGTGGCCCTACACATATTACTCAGGTGCTTTAAGACTTATCTTTTTAACGTTTTCGTCATTCTTCAATCCCTAGTGCTCCATTTGTTTATTTTTTATATTCAGTATCAATGAAGATCCCTTCAGCACATCCAATGTCATTTTAACATCAACCAAAAAACAGGCCCTCAGAATGCTCTACCCCCTAAAAGCACAGCAGAAATTCATACAGGGTCTTGAGTAAAGGAATAATGAACACAGGATAAAACCACATTTCAAAAGAGTCATCTTTAATGTACAAAGAAAAAAAAAACATTTTCAACTTACAAAAAAATGAAAGGAAAAACAATCCTGTACACCTGGGAAAAAGTAGAACTAAAAGTAGACACTTTATCTTCTTGGTCCACCTCTTCCACGTCCTCTTCCTCTGCCACGTCCTCTGCCTCTTCCTCGGCCACGCCCAGCCACTGCAATACATGCAGTCCCAGTATGATATCAACATTTCAGAATTTATGAACCACATAACCACAGTCTTCTAATAAACACCAGTAAGCTCTGTGCTGCTATAATTAATGCACTTGGTAATGGTCAGACATTACAGACAGTCATATTTCTGCACACACAAGTCTCAACAATACCTTCACAAAGAGAATCATTTACACTGATATATATGACAGTAAGGCTGTATGATAAGCAACTCCTAACACATTAAAGCAGATAACATTTTTACACAATTCATCGCAATGTGGGCTGTGGTGGCTTAGCGATTAAGGTACTGCACTATGAACCAGAAGGTCCAGGGTTCAAATCACGTCTGCCAAGTTGCCACTGTTGGGTCCTTGAGCAAGATCCTTATCCCACAATTTATTGGACTGTAAGACTGTATCAATTGTAAGGCGCTCTGGATAAGGGCTGACATACATAAATCGCATTTATTTTACTACCCAAGGCATTTGTAGTTATGGGCTGTGTCCAAAAAGGTCCCCTGGCCACCATTCCCTATATTCTACAGATCACACACAGCACCATTAGCCTACTGAGAGCACAAATTGGACACTAGCTTACACACTTTGCTCATTCCTGTGTGACACCAGACTGCATAAACACACAGTCCAGCGTAAAACAGTCTCACAACCTGCCTAGCACACACTGTTTCTTACAAAAATACCTAATACAATGAATGCTTTGCATTAAACGGGTGTTGTTGGTTTGTGTGTATTGAATTATGACAAAGTAATAACATTGTTGAAGCCGATATGTCCACTAAAACGGCTGTGAAGTGCTTTTTAAAGTTCTTTTCTTTAGTGTCAAATAGGACCAAGCAAAAGTGTTAAAACAGAATAAGTAAATATTCTGACCAACGATTATATACAGCAAAACATATAAATTATATTAAAACAAACAAACAAACAAAAAAAAAACACTCAACAGTAGTGGCTGACCGATACGGGTTTCTTCACTGGCTGATGCTGATATTTAGAAAGCAGGGTGACCGTTGGCCAATATATAGTTTGTTTGTTTTTTGCAACTGACAAAACTAATAACACTGAAGACACCAAACAGCTGACCTTCAGTGAACTATATGCTATAAATGCCCTCTATTTATAAATAAAAAAATAAGTTTCATTGCTCTTAACTACATTTATTAGCAGATAACAGTATCACATTCTTTCTGGGGGAAAAATTAAAATATGTAAATACTTGTGAAGAAAAAAAAAGTTAGGGTAGTGCACATGGCAACGGCATCTTTTTGTTTTTACTCCCATTTCCAGTTAGAAGCAGTAAGTTTCTCTCTCTCGGCTTCTTTGTTTTAGTCACTCACTCGTCCCAGTTTATGAGCTGCACGCTCTAATGCAGTAAACAAAGTTTCTCCGCAACTGCCCCTACTATTTTTGAATAGTGGATATATCGGCCGATAAGTGCAGATATCTGCCAGTGCTGATTATTTCAAAATGGCATTAATTGGGATCACTGCGTGGCAGTAACATTATTGCGAGTCACATTAGATACACATGTAATTAATGTATATGTAAAACCAAGAATATAAGGAAACCCCAAGCTCTTCGTTTGGGTAGTGTGTGCCCCCTCGGTGCTGGTTTCAGCTAATAAGTGTTTGGTTTATTATTTCTTCATACCCCCAAGTATACATTAAATAAAAATAATTATTTGGCAGATTTGACAGTCTTACAATCCAAGCAATTGTGGGTCAAGAGCCTTGCTCAAGGACCCAACAGTGGCAGCTTGGCAGAGGTGGGATTTGAACCCTGGAACTTCTGGTCCATAATCCAGTACCTTATCCGCTAGGCTATCCCAGTCCCATGATAGACATCCTACAGCATCCTTATACGTAACGACTTCTCTCCACACTTACCCGCCTCTCTCTTCTTCGACTTGATCTTGGGCTCGATGTCCACCAGTAGTGTATCCAGTGGAAGACTGTCTGGCAGGATGAAGTAACGGATGTTGTTGCCTCGGATGCTCAGGGACTCGAGCTGGGTGGGCTCTCTGTTCTTCAGGGTCATCTTCACAGCTTTAAGGTGTGTGTTCATACTAACATCGACACCTGATTGAAAAAACAACAGCAACTGTCAACTCGTGCCTCTCAACAGGCAACCATCTGGACAAAAACTACTAGCAAGACCGGTTCACATCTGTATGAAGCATGCTTTCAGTAATCACCATGCAAACAATGCTTTACATTACATTCCTCACAAATTATATAGATATACCTTGTATGCCTGGCTAGACCAAAAGATTTACCCTTCTTGGTTGTTAACTGTGGTTTCCATTGACATCAATCACTTGGGGTGAGAAATAAAAGTTTGGAGTGTACAGTAAAACATAAGAACTAAACTCTTCTCTGAAAGAGGAAGGGGTAGGCAATATGAGCCAAAATTACTATTGCGATATTTTCCACTATCAATACAATAACGATATAATATACCAAAAAAATAAATGAAGAGATGAGACGATTCTATTTTATTATTGATAACTAAACGCCATTCAAACGTAGTCATACAACTTTTAAAGTAAAAACACAAGTGAGTAATTTCAGTAGAAAATCCTGTTTTTCTGTGTGTTTGCCAGTTGCAGACAGTTTTTGTCATGTGTGTGTGTGTCAGGGCTGTTTCTGGGTTTATCATGGCATCCACTGGAACAAAATAGGTTCATGTCAGGCTGGGTCAGAAAGCAGAGGTGAGCACAAATTGTGAACACCGGCGCTCGATAAACAAAGACGAACTCTGAGCACACAAAGTGCGTATATGCCTTTAACAAGACGAAGCGTGACAAAGTGAAGCGAGGACAAAGAATGTCTTTCCATGCACACGTTTTGGTCAGGGTCATGAGAGGCTGTGGGAAGGCCTGAACACCACTTCAAAAATCATTTTAATCATTACAGGTATGCACCATTTGATGTCCATCCGATCAACGGCCATTCGCTTTAACAGCTGAGAATGTCGGAGGAACCCACACAAACACGGTGAGGACACACGAGGTCATTATTGAGGACGGAAAAGTGAAGCAAGCACGTAAAGCAGCTCTGGCATGTCAGAACTTCCGAGAGCCCTCTCGTGAATGCCTTTCCATGCACACATTTTGGTCAGGGTCGTGTGAGGCAGTGGGAAGGCCTGGACACCACTTCAAAAATCTCTGGGAGGAAACTGGAGCACCCGATGCACACGGGGAGGACACACGAGGAGGTCATTATTGAACCAGGGATCTCAGAGCTGTGAGGTGACTGTGCCAAACTGTCATATATACTATTCACACCCAAATACAGTGGTACCTCGGTGCTCAACCACCTTGGGACTCGCATACTTCGGTTCTCGATGCAATGACCAGAAAAATGTGTCTCAGTTCTCGGCACACTTTCTTATACTTGTTTGAGTCGAGTTGCACGATTCACGATTCAGTTTCACAATAGCCTTTGCTCAGTGAACACCTCTGCTGTGTTTAGCGTGGTTTTTCTTTCTTTCTACATCTACAGAGCTGTATAGTTAGTGCAAATAAGTCACCCATGGCTCCTACAAGGTTACTTACAAGAGTGAGCCAATAGCAAACAGAAGCTGCAGTTAGCTTAGCAGCTATGGCATCACTTATAAGGGTGGGTATTGGAAAGGACTTCACGATAAAATTGCGATACAAAGGACATTGCAATATTCCACATGGTTCACTGAAAATATGAAAACAACTGAAATACAAGTGGCAGTGTACAATCTGAGTCGGCATAACATCACACCGATAATTTAGCGGATAAATTGAGTCAAAACACTCAAACATCCAAAATATTTTAGAGTGGAGATGATAAAATATTTTGAGCCGAGTATCGTATCTTGCGAAAATATTTTTTCAGCACAGCCCCAGTAACTCACAGCTGTATTACAGCTGTTTTTATATTTTCAGTGAACTAAGTGGAATATCACAACATAACCACAGTATGCATCGTACTGCATTTTATCGTGATATAATGTTATCGTCCTTTCCAACTCCCACCGGTAATCCGGACCCTCAGTCTGATGTAATAATCATTTACTTGCCACACTCTAGAAGAATGGAGTCTTTGTTTATACTCAGAGCCTCAGTGTTGTGTCTTATAGAGGGATGAAGATGCTTATATGGCACAAGTTCCTCAGCCAGTTTTATATGAGCTGTACACTCATCATAGTCTTCTCGCCATCCCAAGAAGTAAGAATCAAACTCTTATTAGCTTCATGAACAATCATGTTCCATAAGTAAGCTGCTCTAAGTGATATCAAAGCTCTGTTACACCAGATAAAGTGTATTAAGTGTAAAAAGGGACCTTTCAGGCAAGATATATCATGATAATATTTTGACTGGTCATACAGCTTGTCACATGGAACGGTTTGAGGGTATGAGGCCTGAGAAAATCTTAAATTTTTTTTATCAGGTATCTGACTGACTTCCTGCTGTATAGATGATCAACATGAGTGAATGTTAAATCAGAAGCACAGATGAGTGATGTTCATGTTTAAGTGGTCTAATAGCTTATCTGTACCTCACTGAATGAGAAACCTATTGTAAAATTTTAACTGATAAGTCAGTCACCGGTTACTTTCAAGCCTGAAATATTACACATTTACACCACCAGCCTGGAGCCGCTGGGTCATTTCCCTGTTCAAACGCACCACCTAAACCCGTCATTAACTACATGAGACGAATCAAATACCACTGTACAAGAAAATCAAACTCTTTACCAGAACTGGAGACACCGAGTGGTATTGTAGTCTTACCTGTAATGGTGCCATGGACCTGGGTGCCATTCTTCAACTCAATAGTAACAGTTTCATGGCTGAGTTTCATCAAAAACCTGAATGAGACACAGAACGAATGAATGTGACTGCACAAACCACTTCAGGTGGACGTTTGAGATTTACATTTACAGCATTTAGCAGATGCCCTTATCCAGAGAGACTTCCAATTGATACAGTCTTACAATCCAAGCAATTGTGGGTTAAGGGTCTTGCTCAAGGACCCAACTGTGGCAGCTTGGCAGAGGTGGGATTTGAACCCTGGACCTTCTAAGACCTTCTGGTCCAGAGTCCAGTAACTGAACCACTAGGCTACCACAGCCCACTGGAGCCACGTACTGAACAAGAGTAAATACATCAATCTGCACCAAAATGCATCTGACTACTTTAGGTCACAGCACGTCATCCATGATGCCAGGAATAATGGGTAATGCACAGAGCTGGCAAACGCAAGAAACTCAAGTATTGCTTTTACATTTATATGTCACCCTTATCCAGAGTGACTTACAATCCAAGCAATTGTGCAAGGACCCAAAAGTGGCAGCTTGGCAGAGGTGGGATTTGAACACTGGACTTTTTGTCCATAGTCCTGTACCTTAACCACTAGGCTACCACAGTCCCTACTAAACTATAACACAATAGACTCCCACCAGTTTGCTCTCATGCGCTAACTGATCTGTGGCCCAGTTACCCATAGCCCTGCAATCAGTATTGTGCTGTATTAATCATGTATAACATCTACATCTAAACAATCAACTGATGAAGTTCGTACTTTAAGCGATTTAAATGAGATACTAGATACAAAAGGCATAAAAAGACCAAGTGTAAATAGGGTTATTGATTCACAATGCATGCAAAATTGGCAGAAATGTATCAGTTACGTTTGTCCCTGCATAATCGTTACACATTGTTTCATCTGGGTTGCAAATACTTTTGAATGTTCCTGGTCAGACACTGAAACTTGACGAGGACTGCTTGGCTGTTCGGGCTACCGTAAAACACTTATAACACTGGAGTTATACTAAGAAAAACATATAAGAGAGAGGTAAGACCAAATGTTACACATATATCATTATAACGCACCAGCTTTACTACTTATACGTAGATATACCGAATTAGCTATGCTAACCATTTTGATTTGGCTTGTTCTTCCAAACTAAAACAGATTCCTCATTTAAAAAATAGCAATCGTTAAAAGGTTTGGGGTTTATACACGAAAAAGGCTCAAATCGCTTGATTGCTTTCTTTCTTTCATTCATTCCTTCCCGCCTCTACAGTGCTGAGCTAGCTGTTAGCACGTTACGTTAGCTGCTAATCTACAATCTAACTCCATCCGTCACATTGGTGCATCTTTTAGTGCGTGTAATCGCTTTGTATATTTAATACATCGGTCTAACGTCCACTCACCTGACTAGTTTCATGATGGCAGTGGATTAAACCGTGAAATCCTCTACCGAAGTGATGAAAAATTGCAACGCGAACGACACAGGTTCGTACGGCGCTACTGAACAGAGTTCTGCTTCCGTTACTAAGCGGAACAATGGGCTTCACATTCAGAGTCCGGGTTCGTTGCCAGTTCCAGCAACTCTCAAAGACACAAATAACGCAGGAAATGTATGGTCTAGATCCGTTTTTAAATTCATAGTCATCTAGATTCATCAGTATTAGAACGCACTCGTGTGAGTTGTAATGTTAACTAAAGCATGCATTTAATAATCTGTAACAAACGCTGTATATTTGGAAGTGAAATATTACGTGTTGCCATGTCCCCGATTTTCACAGTAGAATGTATTACGTTTGTTCATTACAACACATACAAGAGTAAATACACAGTCACAGCCTAAATCACACCTGTAGACACAACGTCTACCGTTTCTCTGAGTATTAAATATTTAAAAACACCATCCACGTTTGCTTTGTTTGAAGGAAACGTAACTTTTTCATTCAATGTGCCACTTGGGGCAGGCCTGTGGTACTGTGGTTAGCGCTGTCGCCTCACAACTCCAGAACCAGCCAGAAATATCCTAATATCATTTGACATTATTACAAAAATAGAATGACAATTTGAAATGTATAGTTTAATTATGCCTTTCATCGAATTTTCAGTCCAGATACATTTTCATTTTTAAATTTAATATACATTTTATTAATTACTAATACTGACTTTTTTTAAAATCTTCTGCATGTCAAACTAAAATATCCAATGTTATGACATGCAAACTCCACAGAGTCCAAGGTTTGGATTTAACTTCTCTAGAGCTATGAAGCAACCATGCTGACTACTTGCGCCACTGTGACACCCAAGCAAGAATGTGCAAAGTTCCATGTCGGTCCAAGCTTTTTCATGCTGGTTAAGCTGGTGAATTCACATGGTCTTGCAGGTAAAGCTGGCTAGTCTTGTTTTGTTTCTTTTTTTTTAAGCAGCCTACTCAGCCCTGTAATGGATTGGCACCTTGGGGTACATGTTTGGCTGCTCCCTGAGAATTCTGCGGATAGGAAACAGAACCACCCTTGACCCTGAGGATAAATGAGGTTAAAATGTGAAGAAAAAACAGGACTAACAGGACTGCTCTTGAACTGTAAGCTGTTTATGATAGCATGACAAAAGTCCAGGTGAGCCATTTCTCCAAATGAGTGCCATTTCCCTTCCAAGGACATTACATGTATAATTAAGGTAATGGATATAATTAACTGTTAAAGTTTTTTATTGTTAAGCAAAGTGTCCTGCACAGTGATGCAATTGCGAATTTATGTCATTTAAAACTTGGGGCAGCATGATGGTGCAGTGGTTAGCACGGTGGCCCAACCCTGGGCTCCGCCTGTGTGAAATTTGCATGTTCTCCCCGTGTTTGCAAGGGTTTTCTCTGGATACTCCGGTTTCCTCACACATTCCAAAGACATATGTGTTAGCTTAATTGACGTTTCCAAAGTGCCCCTTAGAGTGCGAGTGTGTGTATGACTGTGTGAGTGTGTGTGCCCTACCAAGGGTTGGCGCCCTGTCTGGGGTTGCTCCTGCCTTGTGCCATGCATCGCCGGCTAGGCGCCAGCTCTCCAGTGTCCCTGAAGCAGATAAGACAATGAATGAATGAATTTAAAACATTACTAAAACTACTTGAAAAGCAGTATTTGGTACCTGCCTCTGATCGCTAACGTTACACTTTACAATGAAATATAATGATTTAACTCCTTCAGAAATTGGTCTTAGGAAGACCATGGGAAGACCAAGATTAAGGTCTCTTATTTTGTCCTGTATATTTGATGAATATATTTGATATTTTAGATGTTATTTGTTATTAGGGAGTTTACTAGGGAGTTTTTCCTTGCCACTGTCGCCCTAGGCTTGCTCAATTTGGGATTGGATGTAGTTATTAGGAGATAATCTAAACTTGTAAAGTTGCTTTGAGACAATGCTCCATTGTAAAAAGCGCTATATAAATAAATCTGACTTGACTTGACTTGACTTATTATTGTTGTAAATTATTGGGAAATCATTAGAATATGCTCGGTATGGATTTTATGTAGCCTAGCGGTTAAGGTACTTGACTATGGACCAGAAGGTCCAGGATTCAGGGTTCAAATCCCACCTCTGCCAAGCTGCCACTGTTGGGTCCTTGAGCAAGATCCTTAACCCACAATTGCTTGGATTGTAAGACTGTATCAATTGTAAGTCGCCCTGGATAAGGCCGTCTGCTAAATGCTGTAAATGTAATGAAATGAAATGTAGTTACATTTTATGTATTTGCTAATTCTGTGCTGAAAACTCATACAAAGATTAACAGGACTGATGAACAGTAACAGGAGAAACCATGTAAAAATAAATAAAGTTTTCTGAGATTGACCAGTTAAATATGTGTGTTATTAAATTTAGTGTTGAAAAGAATATAGAAAATGAAGTTGAATTTAAGAGCAACAAAAACAATGGCACAAATTCGGCGGAATGACACACTTTTTATGTTTCAATCTTTTTCCAATAGCAGTAATTTGGCGGAATGGCTGTTACGTGTTGTTTTTTTGCAGGCGGAATGGTTTTAACTGCAATTAAAATAAGTATTTTTTATAGCTTCTAAACCTGGCAACCCAGGACAAAAGTGCGGTGTATGGCAACCTGACTTGCAGGAAATTGTTCACGGAAGCGATTACTTTGCTCACTGCAAGATCTAGCTGATCAAAAATCCTATGCTAAATTAATGAGGCCGAGTTACCGTGTAACCGGTGTGTTTATGAAGAGCGTGAGATACCTTCGCGGAGAATTAAGAGACGTTCTTAGACATGCTGAGTTGTTATTTTGATGGTGGAGAGCTGCTTAGCTAATGCACTGGGACTTAAGCTGGACGTGTCACAACCTGCCGGAGCGGGAGCGCAGTAATGCCGATTATCACAGGCCGGATTATTGAACCGCGGTGTTTATGTTACGAAAACACAGCTCACCGATGATTAGTATTACCACCTGTCAGCGCTTCTGTAAGTCAGAGCTTGAATAGAGCCACTGGACCAGGCAGCATGAAGACTTCTCTGACCACCATCATAGTGGGAGTCTTCGTCGTCTATGTGCTGCACACGTGCTGGGTTATGTTCGGTATAGTCTATACTAAACCGTGTGATCACCCCAAACGTGACAGCTGTGTTACTCCTTATCTCGCTGGAAAACCCCGGCTGCAGGTGAGTGGAGAGCTGGGTGATGTGACGAGATCATTGACAGTGGTAGTCCAGGGTTCAAATCCCACCTCTGCCAAGCTGCCACTGTTGGGTCCTTGAGCAAGACCCTTAACCCACAATTGCTTGGGTTGTAAGACTGTATCAATTCGAAGTCGCTCTGGATAAGGGCGTCTGCTAAATGCTGGAAATGTAATTTAATTGGGAGATCAGTATTTGTTTCTGCTGGATGACATGAGGATCTAGGCTGACAAAACAGGAGCCCAGTTGACCTAAAATGCATGCCTTTATGTTGTGTTAGGAAGCCTATGCAGACACAGAGAGAACATGTAAACTCCACATAGTCAATAGCCGGGCTGTGACTCAAACCCAGCTGTCTTTAGCTGTGTGGTGTGATGTCAAGTGTATTTATTTAAATCTATTCAGTCATATATAATGCCTCCCATGTAGGGACTGTAGCAGACGCGGTACTGGACTACTGACCAGAAGGTCCAGGGTTAAAATCCCACCTCTGCCAAGCTGCTAGTGTTTGCTCCTTGAGCAAGACCCTTAACCCGCAATTGCTTGGGTTGTAAGACTGTATCAGTTGTAAGTCGCTCTGGAAAAGGGCGTCAGAAATGTATGGTATGTATGGTATGTTTGCCTGTGTCCTGTGAGGTCCAGGATGGACTCAAATACTAGGCTAAAGAGAGGGTGTAAAATGAGAAAATATATGATATGGTTATAAAACGTAGGATCTAGCATGCACAAGAAGGATGGGTCCCTTTCATTTCTTGATTCTCTCAATGGGTTTTGTCACCTTAGGCTTACCCATTGGAACTGTGGTCTGGGATGTTTGTAAGGCTGCTTTGAGGCGGTGCTCTACAAATACACAAATAGTAGTAATAATAAATAAGTAATTGGAGTCCCCTGGAGTTCTGGGAATCCAGGTTTGATTTATGCCTTCAGCTACAGTCTGTGTGGAGTTTGCCATGTTCTTCCCATATCTGTGTGCATTCCCTTACCTCCACATCAGCTCAGATCAGTGTAGTTATTGAGTTATCCAATGACATACAGTCAAACCCAGATATATGAATTTCTGCTGTGATGTTGTGGTATTTTAATTTCCTAACCCACTTATGAATAAATAACCCACTATAATCAAGGATGATTTGGAAATGTTCACCAACAGAACAGACAGCTTTGAGATGGTAGGTCATGCTCATGATAAAGGAGAGGCAAAGCCTGGCCAATCTGCCAAAAACAAGCAGACGAGAACCAACTAGGTACATTATGCTGACATTACTGACATTAGGCACGGTTTTGAATATTCAGGAATGAGGTAAGGAATTCCTTGTAGGAAATAATACATACTGGGCTCGGCTACTGCTGGGTGGTGTTAGTATACTGCCATGCTGTAGAAGAGCAGAAACAACAGCTGTAACGCTTCAATAGGTAGAAAATTATATAATATTGTTTGCCGCTAGAAGCGCTACAGAGCTCTGCGTAAAATGGCATGCTGGATATAGCTTGCTAGCTAGCCAGGCCGCATAACGTACACCACACCACAGCATAGCCTAGCCTAGCATAGCAGTCTGTTAACAACTGGGAGAGGCTCTGTTAGATTAAAGAACAGAAAACAGAGATGGAGTTTTTAGGTTTTCCAAAATCTGACGCAGACCAAAAGGACATGCTGTAACTCCAGCAACTTTCTCCATCACCTCCGATGGAAAATGTTATACAGAGAGTATGTGAGATTACAGTCGTTGGATTAATTGCCATTAGCCAATAGCTCCAGTGAAACCGTGAAGCCAATGGGGCAGATTTAACTTTAACAAACCTATGTAAAAGCCCAGCCATACCCCCTCAAAATACCGTAATATACCATGAAACCAGTCAAATCTTTAAAAAAAAAAGGTGATACATTTTTGATCATATTGCCCAGCACTAGGCTCCCCAAATGTTTGTTGTCCAAACCATTTTCTGGAACAAGGGTTCATTCGTATAACAAGAATTACCCATTACATTTACAGCATTTAGCAGATGCTCTTACCCAGAGCGGCTTACAAGTTATACAGTCCTACAGTCCAAGCAATAGTAGGTTAAGGGTCTTGCTCAAGGACCCAACAGTGGTAGCTTGGCAGAGGTCGGATTTGAACCCTGGACCTTCTGGTCCATAGACCAATACCAGTACCACAGTCCTGTGGTAAATGTAACCGTGGTTTGGCTAAATGTATCTCTGAAATTTTGTGGGACATTGGGTGTTTTTGCACTGTATAGGAACCACATCAAACACTGACTACTTTTTGACTTTACTCTGTATGGTTTACTATTAACGTTCACTAATGGAGTCTGCTCCAAGCCCTTGAAGTTGAACATGTTCTTCTCTTTCTCTTAATACAGCTGAGCATCTATACAGCACTGCGGCCCAATGGTGATGGAGGTCACAGTCTCCTCCACAGAGAGGAGAATTTTGACGTGCAC
>JAJAGP010001879.1:0-52129 GCA_025084515.1 Ancistrus triradiatus | reverse complement strand
TATATATATATATATATATATATATAAACGCACACACACACACACACACACACACACACACACACACACACACACACACACACACACACTTCTTTTTTTCTGTTACTTTCATGCATTCAACTGAAGAAGCACTGGGAGAAAAGCCAACCCAGTCTACTCGACTGCAGTGCGCGCTTCACTTATTAAACTGCTGTCATCAGCTGCAAGCACTACAAAATGTTTCCTGTTCATTTCCTTTGTTTACCTTTAACAATTTCACTTTCAGTATTATTGCTGTAATATCTTCTTGCGCGTTCAGGTTATTGATCGTCGCTGAAATGAATATCTTCCCCAAAGGTAATTTTATACTCTGTTGTAAACAAAGTCTTACAAAGTGTACTTTTTTTCTAAGAAAGACCAGCTCCCACCACCATTGTGGACCAGCGTGGCTCCGCTGTTAATAGCTGCTGACCTGTCTCCGTTCATGTGTTAAAAATATGAGAGACATGAAGTAAAATAGTTTTGGCATGGCACTCAGTTGGGGCTGACTACCATGGGGACTTCAAGTTCAAGTCACAGTGGTGCAAACAGCCTGGTCGTGTCCGAGAGACAGAATGCCAGATGTGGGTTCAGCTCCCTGTTGCTGCAACACCAGCCCCTACTGGTTGATTAAGTTGGCAGCATAGCATTTTTTTTTTATGTGCAGGCACAACTGGCTGGTAAAAAGGAGAGTTTGGGGGATTCTTGTGCATTAAAGGCGGCACATGCTTGCCTCTATCCATCCTCAGCCAACACAGATGTGATTTACGTTTACGTTTGCAGCATTTAGCAGACGCCCTTATACAGAGCGACTTACAGTTGATGCAATCTTACAATCCAAGCAATTGTGGGTTAAGGGCCTTGCTCAAGGACTCAACAGTGGCAGCTTGGCAGAGGTGGGATTTGAACCCTGGACCTGTTGGTCCATAGTCCAGTACCTTAACCTTGGATAGCATGGGTGACACTTATGTATAAACAATGCAAAACAATTCACATTCTCCTCAATCAAATCACTCCCCTGCAATTAAAATAAATTATATATTTATAAATAAATACTAGAAACAGAGGTCTAACAATGTAAATAAAATGCTCTATTGTAGCTTTGCCATATATTAAATAATGGAGTGAAAATGATCTATAGCAATGACAATTCAGAATCTGGTTACATTTCTTGTACTAGAAATTAAACAAATTAGTCTGCTGCAATTCAAATTAGGCATTTTAAATGCGTAGGGGAGCATGACCCTCTGGTGTTCAAAAAATGCAACTGCATTAGAAGGCGTAATAAACAAAACGCAGGAGACACCATCAATCTCTATGATGCAACATCATGACAATTTTGGGTAGATTTCAAATCAATAAAAGAACATTAAATTGCTAATCACATTCAAAATTTACCAAGAAATATCACAACAATAATCCAGTAAACAGAATGATTTGAAATAAGAATGTGGTTTGCAATGGTCAAGTCAAAGTTAAGAGCATAAAGCAAATTAACCTCTGTTTGGCAATGAATCCTAGAAGAGTCTAAAATCCCTCTTCATGGTTATAATGACTTGCACACATCTGAGCTAAAGGAAACTTTATTCCTACTAAGAAAGGTTATTAAATACAAGAGCTATCATGTACTTTCCAGAAAGAGGGATTAGAACACATTTAAAAAGTAATCAGTGCAGAACTACAGATAATTTCCAAAGCTTCACGGCCTATTAAAACGAAAAAAGCCTGAAAATGACTTTAGAAGTTGGTGTGTACTTATGAAACAGAGATAGGAAATCAGAAAGACAGCAATGGATGGAATCCGCTGAGAGGAAAGCAAAACGGAAGAAAAACATCAAGCGTTCAAAACATTTTAGCAAACAAGAAATCGAGGTGATGGTGGAAGAAATAGACAACAGTTAATAAAAAAATAATCCACCTCGGAAATAATATTGGCCTTATTTCTAATAACTAAACTGTAAAGTTTGGTAAGTTTAGATTTTTGTGTGGCTATTGTAAGGTTAAGAAAACATGTACGAACATAACGTTTTCAAGAATACCACTTGTTCTTAAAAGAAGAAAAAAAAAAAAGAAAATTCTTAAGAAGTTATTTGAAGTTTAACAACTTGGCATTTTAAGAATATTTCAAGTGTTGTCCATCTTTGTTTACCCCCAGTATAAGGATCATAACCACACTGATAACCCATGCCCTCGAACCTGAAACACTGCTTCTTAATGAGTAACCTCTTTTGTTGTATTATTATTTTAATGTAATGATTGAAAAAATGAGTAAGCATTGATACCCAAAGGTCAGTTTCCTTCATCTTTTATTCCTCTACATCACCTTTCCTGCCTTTAATAACAAGTAGTTTTAACAAACGCCAGTTAAACCTATTGGGATGTTTGATTTAAACTGTAAATCCTCACCTGCCTTTGCCTTTGGAGGAGCTCTTGCCTTTACAAAAACAAATTTAATATCCATCTGCAGGTAGAAGAATAATACTATAAGTTAAAAGCAACTTTTTACTTATTGTAAGCCGTATCTGTAAAATATACAGTCATAAAATTAAGAGAGAACAAGCCTTCCATTCGTGTCTGCCCTAAATACTGCAATGTTGGCATTAAACTCTTTAATTGGCTTTTTTCAGCAGGCTAACGCTAGCATAATGCAACTTGCACTAATGGTTTTTCGTTTTGGTTAAATTATGTTGGTAACAAACATAAGCTGTGTTCTTTATTTTTGTGTTGAAATTACACTCGCCTGACACACACACACACACCTTCTCCCTCACGTCTGCGTATTTTTCAAACGCTTATGTCAGGTTTGAGAGACGTTATGGCGCAGCAGCGCCTCCCCCAGGTCCTAGTGAGTCACATTTCATGACATTGTGAACTTGGAGACAGGTCTGCACCGTTGAATGACCTATTAAATTAATAATACGTTTATTTGAGAATCTACGTTGCATTTTACAACTTACAATATACGGCGCGAGTCAGATTTCGAATTTGTATTTACCGTTATTTCCGTTATTTGGTGTTAATCAGCAAAGCACAGAACAGAAAAATGGAAGGAAAAAAACAATACTAAGCGTTCCAAAAATGATAGCTAACAAGAAATAGATGAGGACGGTGGGAAAAATGGCCAACAGGGAATAAACCCTCTCTGGAGAATAATATTGGCCTTATTTCCAATAACTAAACTGTTTAAAGTTAGGTTTAAATGCTTACCTTGTCAACTCTTACAGCCTAAGACAAGTGTGAGGTTTGCCTTAAGAACGTAACGTTTTCAAGAATACCACTTGTTCTTATAGTTGTTCTTAAGAAGAGATGAGACAAATACAAGAAGTCTTAAGAAGTTATTTGAAGAATAACAACTTTGAGTATCTTGAGTTTTTTTTTTTTTTAAAGAATCAAGTTTAAAGGGGAAAAAAACAAACAAACAAAAAAAAAAACGCCCTTTGTGAATCTGGTCCCAGGAATGGTCTTTTTGGAAGAGCAGCAACCAAGAAACCACTTTTTCAGAAGGGGAACACATTGAAAAGGTGAAGATATGCTGAAGTTCACAAAGACTGGAATGAAGATCAGAGTATGATGGAGTGATGAATCCAAGTATGAAATTGTCAGCAACATGGTATATATGGTCATTATACCATTGCTAAACTATAGATCTAATGGTGGCGTAAGACTTTTGTATAGTACTGTACAAAACAACAACTTTTTTACAAAAGGACAACAATGGCATCTTTATCATATATAAATATCAAGAAGCTATGTCTCAAAGCCATTTGGCCAATGAGCACATTTGGAGCCACATTTTGACCATGGACTCCACATGTGTGGACCATGGAGTTTGCATGTGTTGCATTAGGTTAACTGATTAGTATAAATTGGCCCAGTGTGGGTGGGGGCCAACGTTAGGTGCTGTGACACACCAGTTAGAATTTACTCTGGTCCTTGCGTCGACGCGGGATGAATGCTAGCAAAGAGAAAGAAAGCTTGCACAATGTGGCATTGTCTTCTTTGGTGTTTCCTGTTCTTGTGATAAACGTAGAAGCAGCGAATGCCAAAGACCATTGTCTCTGAGTGAATAGCTCATTTTGTAGAAGACACGGCAACAAAAAAAAAAAATAAGCCACTGAAATCCAGTTTGAATTTGCATTTTTACTGTCAAGCCTGTCAGTCAAAAAGTACGGGTGGAGGTTTTTTGCATGAGTGAGCACACACAGAATATTTGGCAATGACAGAGGGAACAAAACTACTGTTACCACATTTACACTTCAGCTAGATTGAGTGTGTATGTGTATGGAGTGACCCCCAAACTGCCTGTAGCTGACTAATATACCCATCAGACATAACATTAAAAACACTGAGACGTGACGTGAATAACATTGGCACTGTCATGCTTTGGGCAGTGTTCTACTGGAAAACCTTAGATCCTTTCATTGATGTGGATGTCACTTTGACACATGCTACCCACCTAAACATTGCAAACAAAATACAGGCCAACACAATAAAGGTTTTCTATAATGGCAGCGACCTCTTTCTGCACTACAAAAATTGTTCAGGAATGCTTTGAGGAACATGACCCAAGTGTTGATTTGGCCTCCAAACTGCCCAGATCTCAATCCGATCGAGCGTTTGTGGGATGCACTACACAAACAAGTTCGATCTGTGGAGGTTCCACCAGAGAACTAACAGGAATTAAAGGATCGCCTGCTAAAATCTTGGTGCCAGATGACACAGCACACATTCAGAGGTGTTGTGGAGTCAGTGCCTCGATGGGTCAGAGCCTTGGTGGCAAAAGGCTGGCATAGACAATATAAAGCAGGGGGTTTTAATTTATTGTTACGGCTGATTGGTGTACAAGTCTGCGGCCAATTCCTGATTATGACCTATATATTCATACGGAGGAGAATACAATAATATATGATTTGCGCTTATTATAATATCTATAATTTCATAAATGAAATGTATCATATATCTATTGAAAAGAATAGTTCTGTTATTGACCTGCCTAAATAAAACTATTCATTTTTAATAATATTACAGTATGTTCTATGATTTATGTTTTTACATAAATCCCTATTTTACTGTATTTAAAATATTTATTATGCAAGTACAGGTATGCACTATTTAACATCTGTTCGCTTTAACGACTGAGGTCTTAACAATTGTAATAAATTATAATAGGAAATACAAATCTGTCCTACTCTGGACTTTGCGACTGTAAACAGACAAATCAACATTGCAGATCCACGAGCAGAGGCGGGAGTTTAACAACAGAACGTCTGTCATTTTTGTGTGTGTGTGTGTGTGTGTGTGTGTGTGTGTGTAACTACACTCGCCTGCTTGTTAGCTCACGTTTGGACTAGAGACTGTTCCATTTACATTTACAGCATTTAGCAGACGCCCTTATCCAGAGCGACTTACAATTGGTACAGTCTTACAATCCAAGCAATTGTGGGTAAAGGGTCTTGCTCAAGGACCCTGGACCTTCTGGGCCAGAGTTCAGTACCTTACCCACTAGGCTACCACAGTCCACTCGGTTCCAGCTCGGTTTTGTGTGTAGAGACTTTTTATATAAGTTTGTATGTATAACTTTCTGCTGCTAATTTGTAACAAGCTGTAAATGGTGTTCGTAAGTGTATGTGCCTGTCCTATTGTAATTAGTACTCCTTTATTTGTTCCCCCCACTACCTGTATATTCTTTCTAACCTATAACTACATAATCTGGTTCACATTCGCTTGTTGAGTATCTTTTTTATCTGGCTGTGTTGTTCATAATATTGTCTACCAATGCATTCAGTCAAACAAAAGTATCAGGTCCATCATACCATCTTCTTAAGTGTAACAGCTTTCCCTTGCACAGAGTCGTAACAGCATATTCACACTTCGTGTACTTTAACAAACCTTTTAATTTTTACTACAGCCTGAAAAAAATCAGTTGCGTCTCTGACACGGACACTCAGATGTAACACATCAAGCAGTTCATTGCTTGAAACGAAAAGATGCGAATTGATCTTTCAACTGGACAATCTTGTCAATAACTTTGCTGCAGAAATCCACCAGTACATGTATGAATTCATTTTTAATTCCTTAACTTTCAAAATAAAGACAACGGCTAACAATGGGCTGCATAGCAACAGTGGTAGGGTAACGCTCTTGACCTAGATTACTGTGTAAAAGTTATTATGGTATAATGACCATATATAATTATTTCTCAGCCTCTTTACTGGAATATAACCAGAAAAGGCAGGACATTAGTATGTAGTATTAGAAAAATGAAAACGGCTTCTATAGGCTACAGTGCCAAGTACTTACTGTGAGCTCCAATTACACTTGAGCAATCAGCATCTGGGAGCTTCATCGAGATGCCAAGTTGACCCTTCTACAGTCTGAAGAGTCTCTTTGGAAGGGTAGAAGCCAAGAAATGACGTTTTCAGGAGGGGATTTTGGGTCCAGTCATCAACAGTATGTTATATATTGTCATTACAGCACTGCTAAAACAACATCTAATGGTGGCCTAACACTTTTGCACAGTACTGTATGTTCAGATGCTCTTGGCTTAGATGAATGCTGATGGGGCTGTTCCTCCTGCTCTGGGCTGTTAGAACTACCTTGACCTTTAAGCAACAGGTACAGGAGCAGATTAAGAATGTACCGGACAGAACACAACAGAATGCAACAATGCTGGGTGTAAAGAAGGAATTATTGATCACGTTGCACGCTGCGTAAGCAACATTTGAGAGACAGAGAGAGAGAGTCTTTTTGATAGTAGTTTTTAATTTCGCTAATGAGGATCAGTCACTATCCTATGTAGAAATCAAAGGAGTCAGTCATGTGTACTAAAACATGAGACAGTTTGTATACCAGTCTGGTCTCATAACACATTACTCCCCTAATGTCTACACCCAGTTCACATTGTTAACATTTAATTAGTGACAATATACCTTCTGCAAAGCTATCTGAATATGAGATTTGCGTGCCACAGTGATGCCTTTAGGACATTTTATAACAGAAAAGCACACCATGTATTCTAGCTATCCTCATCCTGGTTGAAAATCCACTTGCTTCAGCAGTACTTAAGATTTAAATTATCATTAAAGTGAAAGTACAGCCAAAATGGGGTTCTTATGACATTTTAAGACAATCATTAAGGAGTGAATCCGTAACGTGTCGTGAAGCCGTACCGCTGCCGAGTTAACTGTGCTTCGTCGTACATTTATTCAAGCTGCGTGCCTGAACGCACAGCAAATGGAGTGTTGTGCCACCTATAACCGCATTAACTGCCACATAATGTGTTTTCCATTCGTGTCATTAGATGTCAACAAAGTGTGACACGCACACCCAGGGAGCGTGACTGGGTAGTGACAAGTGATAATCACATAGAGAATAAGACTGTAAGGGTCGTTGTTCTCATTACTCCCACTCAAGCACGTAGACGTTATCGCGGCTCAGCGTTTCCAAGCCCTCAAGTAGGGATCCCTGGGTTAAATCGCATTCAGCACATACCTGAATATTGACATGAAATACACTATATAAACAAGTTTTTGGGAAAAAAATACATCCAAAACATGGGTATTAGTATGTAATACAGCAGCCTTTGTTCTTCTAAAAGGGATTTTCATTTGATTTTGGAACATGACTGCGAGGTCAGCTTCTGATGTTAGACAATAAGCCCCGTCTCACCTTTAGCATTACGGTGCCTTTTCAAGATAATAGAGGGTTTGGTTGGGAGGTCCAAGGTTCTGTGCAAGTCTCAATGAAAAGTTGGTAAACCAAGTCTCTATGGACTTACTTGAGAGAATTAAACAGGGGCAGAAAAGTGATGAAAAACTGGAAACATGTTGGGGAATGCTGGATTATTTTTGCTCTCAGAACCATTAAAATGGTCAATATACCATTTTCTAATGGGAAACCATTTTTCATTATGCAAGGTGGCCACAAAGGACTTTGCCACAGTACTGTACACAGACACCAAGTCTGAAGAGGGGCCATTTCTTACACTAAACCATAACTGCCATGATATTCATGATTCAGCGCATTACAGATGGATCCGAACAAAAGAACAAAATTAACACTGCAGAAAGGGAAACCACAGAAACCCAATCCTACACTTTTCTCCATTCATTTTAACATCATTAGTAGTCATCCAAATCTCAAAAAGGCAGAATGCAGGGGCAAGCCTAAAAACTAAATGCCAAGGGCCAGAGCTCTCAGCAACACAACAGACATTCTTAAAAAAAAAAGGAAAAAAAAAAAAGAAAAAAAAAAGCCAGTTCCTTACAAGTGTGCTTGTTGGACATCATGACATCCTGAAATCACCTCCAGAGTGAAGGGGCAACTAAAACCTCCTTTCTTTCCCTGGCACGTACACAAGAACTATTTACCACAAGAACCTGAACCAGCAGCCAGTGGTGTTAGGGAAATACATATTGCTTCTGTCTGAGGTTACACAAGTAAAAGCCCTGGTATTTACTTTTGCATTACCAGTGCATTTCAAGGCTGGATGAGATGAGGTCAGGTTCTGTCGCAAAGCCAGCCAAGTTCTCAATCAAAAAAAGTTGGCAAAACCCAATACTCTTATGGGAACTTTAAGGGACAGCCAGGTAGCAGTAAAATTGAAACTGGGAATTGGTTGGAAGTGGGAAAACCTATAAATGTGTCATAGAGTATCAGTTGTCCCATTCTACTGGACACTTTTTTGTCTTATGCCGTAGTGTTGTTAGTTAAGAACTGGGAGGGACCGGAAGTGGCTGAGGCCAAAGATGAGACGAGGAGCAAGATTATTTTTTTCCAAAAAGTTAAAAAAATGTTCATTGAAATTGGCTACGAACAAGAAGAGGCAGCAGTAGGTAAAACTTGTTTTTCCTGTTAGAGATCAGGAGTGCCAGACTTTATTTACTTTAATGTTAGAGGAAAAAGGGACTTGGAATTTTTATTCTGTTTTGAATTTAGAAGATGGTTATAATATTCAATAAAAGACATGAAAAGTTCAGGTATATAATTAATCTAACATTACCTCCAAGAGAGAAAAATTGCATTGGGGACTTCTCTGGTCTCGGAAAACCAATATTTCTGAGGACACTTACTTAGCCCAAAACAAAGGAAGAACGAGGACCAAGGGACTGGCATTCCTGTACTAAAACAACTACTATGGAGAATCCCCCAAAAAAAAACGTGAATTGTTTCGAATGTTTTATTAATAGGCAGAACTCAGTAATTAGAAAGGGGGGATGTTACCAAAACTTGTGTCTATTAATAGTGTTTATATCACTTATTTATAAATAAAACAATAAGGGCGGAACCCTATTTCTTTGGGAATAATAAAGAAGGGAAAAAAGCGAATAGTCAACTGCCAACTGGGACAAGGACTAATCGTGCAGCAGAAATAATTTGTGAAGAGGCACTTAGGAAAACTAAAACTAGGGGGCCCAACTGGGGAACACGGAAAAAAAGTCTGTGGGGAGCAGGGGAAAAGCGGATGCAGAGGCAGCCCCCAGGCGGTTGGCACATGAGGCCAGAAGGCTCCCAAGAGCCCACATGTCCGGAACCCCCCTGCAGTTTTGTCTCATGACAAAATGTGGAGTGCCCATGGTTGACTGCAGATATTGCTGACTAAGATAAAGCTACAGAGGAGGGGAGGAGTGCAAGTACAGTACAGTGTAATAGTTGAAGGCTGAGGTTTCTAATTATAAGGTTTGGAAATAGTGAAAGTGGGCCAGCAATGAAATGGGGGCACCCACTGGGCAAGGTGTTATAACACCTACCTGAACCACATAAAACACCAGGTTGCCTTCACTAAAACCCCTCAGCCCCATTCCTTTACCCCACTGGTCTCTGTTTCAGGCGGGAACTGCGGTTCAGGGTTGTAAATTCCCCCCTCAAACCGGGGGTGTAATTAGATTGTTCTGATGACGTTTTGGAAACTGTGTTCTTTTTTTTTTTCTTTTTTTTTTTTGCTTCATTAGAATAATGTAAGTGTTTTTTTGATTGGGGAGATGAACCATTTGTCTGAAAGGAGTTGGCCTGAGTCAGGGTCGATGTTGAGTATGGGTCACTTGTCACCGATATATATATACTGGTCCTTCTCAAAAAATTAGCATAGTGATTATAATTAAATTAAAAGGTTAAAATCTTTTCCGTAAATTGTAATTGATAAAAAATTAAACTTTCATATATTTTTAGATTCATTGCACACCAACTTGAAAATATTTCAAGTTTTTTCTTTTATTGGTTTTTTTTAATTACTGATGATTTGGCATTACAGCTCATTGAAAACCCAAAAATTCTCACAAAAAATTCTCACCAAACAATTAGCATATTTTCATACGGACAAATACAAAGAAAAAGAAAAAGTGTTTTTTAATTTTTAATAACAAAAAAAAAGCCAACCTCAGATTAATTATGTCATTTTATTGCACTCAACACTTGGTCGGGAATCCATTTGCAGAAAATTAGAAATTGGGACTGCGTCAAATGCGGCCGAGTTGGCATGGACGGCAATCAAAGCCTGTGGGCATGCTGAGGTGTTATGGAGGACCCAGGGGATGCTTTCGATAGCGGCCCCTCCTTAAGCTCATCCAGAGTGTTGGGGTTCTTGCGTTCTCTAACTTTCTCTTACACAATTCTCCCACAGCTTCTCTATTCGGGTGTTCAGGGTTTCAGGAGAAGGTAGAGGTTGGGCAGGGCCAAGTGAGCCACAGTAAATACCATGGTCAAGTAAAAATTTACCAGTGGTTTTTTTTGGCACTGTGAGCAGGTTGCCAGGTCGTGCTTGAAAAATGAAAACTCTTCATCCTCCATAAAAGCTCTCTTCAGCAGATGGAAAGCATTTGAAAGTGATCCAAAATCTCCTAGGTAGCTAGATGCATTGGGTTTAACCCTTTGCCCTCTTGATTAAATAAAAACGCAGTGGAACCAACCCAGCAGCTGGAACCCATTTGCACCCCAGGACCATCCACTACTGACTGTGGGTATTGACACTGGACTCAGACATTTTGGCATTTCCTTTCTCCCCAGTCTTCATCCAGACTCTGGGCCAACCTTGATTTTCGAATGACATGCAAATTCTGCTTTAAGTCGCGAAAAAAAAAAAAAAAAGAAAATAAAGTACTTTTGGACCACTGGGGGGGGTGAGCAATAGTCCAAGTTTGCTGATTCTCTGTAGCCCCAGGTTCAGGGTGCGCTTTTGCCGCCCATTTCTTGGTTTCAAAAAGTGGCTCTTGGACCTGGGGGAATGCGGCCACCCTTGTAGCCAATTTCCTTTGCAACACGACTCGTGCCAGGTGGCTCTGGGAAAATCGGCCCTTCCCCACCAATCCTCCTCCGGTCACCTCTTCTTCGTTGTTGCAGCGTTTTCTGCCACACTTTTTTTCCTTCCCAACAGACTTCCACTGAGGTGGCCTTGATTACCAGCAACTCTGGGAAAAACAGGCCTATTTGTTTCAGAAAATTTCTTTCTGTTGTCTTACCCTCTTGGATTTTGAGGGTGTCAAAAATGATGGCCTTCTGGACAGCCGTTCAGGTCGGCAGTTTTCATGCGCAAGTCATACCCATGATTGGGTTTTGAGTAAATGATGAACCAGGGTTGGGAGTTTTTCAAAAGCCTCAGGACTCTTTGCAAAGGTGTTCGGTGTTTATTTTAGAGAGTTAAATTCGGTTGATTAAGAATGATTAGGGTTATAGGCTTCGTTTTAGAGAACATTTTCATGGATATGCTAATTTGGGTTTTCCATGGAGCTTGTATGCCAAAATCATCAGTATTTTAATTTTATATAAAAACAATTAAAAGGACCTTGACAATTATTTCAGTTGTGTGTGCAAATGGAATTAAAAATATATGAAAAGCTTAATTTTTATCATTACGGAAAGAAAAGGGAAAAATTAAACTTTAATTTTTGAGGAAAGGACAGTATATATATAGATATATATATATATATATATATATATATATATATATAATATATATTATATATCTAATATATATATGAGAGGGACGAGAGAGGAGGGCGCGGACGAGAGAGGAGCGAGGAGGGAGGGAGAGGTGTTGATAGGGAGGTGGCGGAGAGAGGACCCGAGGAGAGAAGGAGGGTGGGATGGAGAGGAGATGAGAACGATGAGAATTCGGAGAAGAGGGAGAAGGGGACGAGACGGGATTAGGAAGAGAATGGACAGGAGGGAGAGAGATGAAGTCCAGATCAGAAGGAGGTCGGGGACCGGCGTCAGAGAGGAGGGCTGGAGGAAAGAGGATCCGACGGAGGTGGAGGCAGAGCAGGTGAGAGAGAGAGATGAGCTGGATGCGAGAGGAGAGCCGCCGAAGGGGAGAGGAGAAGGACGAGAGAAAAGAGGGGAAAAGGAAGGTGAGGGGAAAGAGAAATGACGAGAAGATAGACGGAGAGGAGGGAAAGAAGAACAAGAAAAGAGGAAAGGGAGGGAAGGAAGAAAAAGGGAGGAAAGAAGAGGAGAAGGAAAAAAAAAAAGAAGGAAACGAAAGGAGGGGAAGGAAAGAGGAGAGGAAAAGAGGGAAGAAAAGAAAGAAGGAAAGGAGGAGAGAGAAGGGGGCGAGAAAGGAGAGGAGAGAGACTCAAAAAAGCTGCGCTTAATTCCACAGTTGGCAACCATGTTTTTTTTGTCCCCGCTAGCCTCTCTGCGCACATGCACAGGCTGCCAAATCCGATAGAAATCAGGTTACTGGTATACATACTATGAGAAATCAGATTACCGGAAAAAAAATCATTTCTCTTTATCAGATTACTTAATCTGATTTGTAGATCGGAGTGTGCTGAATACATGACCACTTCAATAATCAGTGGTCATGTACAGTTAAGATACTGCAGAAATCCGACCATGATCAGATTATTATGTGCATTTATACGCACTCAATGACTCTATTAAAACCATTAAGCAATGAAAGATGCCCTGATTGACACACTAACCAGGCGGGCTCATTTACGAGGGGAAATCAGTATGTTACAGTACATTATTTGCCAGTCACAATGAGCGAGAAAAGACTTGCACTGTGGTTAAATGACCACACAATCAACACAAGTGGCTCTCAGAATGTAATTGGTGAACTACATTGGTGTTTGTTTTCAGCTTGAATGGAGAAACTGACTGAGAGTAAACATGCACTTAGTGCGGATTTTACTCTTTCTTTCTCACTGAAAGAAAATAACCTTAACTGCTAGGCCACCACAGTCCCCTCTATTAAACCCAGTGGTGGACAGTAACAAAGTAAATGAAATTTGTACTTATGTAGGATTTTTGTGCGATTTTACTTTATTGAAGTATTTCCGTTTTGGGTGACTTTTTACTTTAACTCCACTACATTTCAAAGTCAAGTATCTTACTTTTCACTCCACTACATTATGCGAAATCTGTCGCTCATTTTGGCTTGTGTGTGTATAAAAATGTAAGATTTAAACAACAACAGAAGTAAGCACACCAATCAGGGTATAGCGCGCACTGTTTTGAACTTGTTTCGACCTGATGGACTAATTAATGACATTCTGTTAAAAACTGGTGTACCGAGTGTGACACTAGAGTGGTTTTACCTAAAGTTTAAGCAAGAGTCTTGTTACAAAAATGATAACAGGACATTGGAGCCATAATAAATCCTGGGACTTTTACGTTGATACTTAAGTATATTTGAAGGCAAATACTTTTGCTCAAGTGTAGGCCTAAATGGAGGACTTCTATTGTTATAATGATAGTAATATTTAGTAAAATTTTACCTTGGGAATCTCTAACTCAAGTACATGATTTGTGTACATCGTCCACCACAGATTAAACATGAGTTTAACGTCTGGTTTTAACATCTGGTTATGATACACAGTCATTTCCATGACGCACATCATCACAGTTAACAGTTTTATATTATACCTCACTACACCCTAATCCTTACAGCACCAGAAAGCACAATCTATCTATTCCTCATTACAGCCAAGCATGATTTTTTTATTTTATTTCTCCTTTCCTTTTAAGTTCATGAGAGCCTGATCGAATATTGCACCAGATCAATTTCTATTAGATTCTCTTCCACCAAAGGACCGATCACTTTAATTGCCTCTCAGGAGTCTTGTTTATACTTTGGGGATTTATTTATTCAGTCTGCAACCTCACACCCAACGAGGTTGCCCATACTGCATCATTACAGCATGCGCACTGTGTAATCGCAAGCATTCCCCCACCGTGTTCCGCAAACCCGGGCCACTACACAAAAACACCAAGGCCTTTACAAGCACACCAGCAGTTAAAGGCAGGTGATAATTCCAATTCAGGCACCGGAGCCAAACATACGCAAATAATGGCAACTCTTCGCTACCATCGGGGGCTTGTGTTTATTACAGTTTGCAAACGCTGTGTGTTAAAAAATGACAGTCTAGCAAGAGTACAACCGGTAAGGAAGAGTGAACAAAACAAGATACAGCACCGGTTTAAAACCAACCAAAACAAAACACAAAAACTGCAAGTATGGACAGGCATGAGTCTTTAATGTCCATTGACAGCAAAAGGATAGACAGTGATGATAACGCTTAAAGCTTGTCATTAGAGGCAGCATTTGTGTGTTAAAACAAAAAAAAAGGCACAAGCACAGAAGGGGGGGGGAAAAAAGGCGCCCAACTCCTGTGTAAGTGACTTAACATATATATATATACACATACTAAACACACAACAACACACCACACACACACACACACTGGCCTTGCAACAAAAGTATCGGCCCCCTTTGGAACTTTTTAAAACTTTGCCACATTTTCAGGCTTCTCAAACACATATCTAAAGATACGCCAACATTGTTATTTTTTTGTTGAATCAATCAACAACCCAAGTTGGAAGACAAACAATCGTGGAAGTGGAACGAAAATTTATTGGATATTTTTAAAAACTTTTTTAGAAATAAAAAATGCAAAAGTGGGGCGTTGACAAAATTATTCGGCCCCCTTTACTTTCGTGGCAGCAAAACTCACTCCAGAAGTTCGTTGAAGTGAGAAGGATCTCTGAATGATCCAATGTTGACCTTAAATGACTGTGATGATGATAAACTAGAATCCCACCTGTGTTGTAATCAAGTCCCGTTATTAAATGGCACCATGTCTGTGATAGTCTCAGAGTTCTGTTTTTTTTTTTTAAAGCAACAGAGAGCATCATTGAAGACCCAAAGGAAAAACACACCAGTGACGTGGGTCCGAGGATTACTTTTGTGGCGAAGATAATTAAAAGGCCGGATTTATTTTGGATACAAATACAAAAAGATTCTCCCCAGCTTTAAAAACATCTCAAGGAGCACTGTGCAAGTGATCATTTGAAATGGAACGGAGTACTAAGACCACTGCAAAAATTTACCAAGGGACCCGGCCGTCCTTCTAAAAAACCTCAGCTCAAACAAGGAGGGAGGACTGATCAGACGATTGCAGCCCAAGAGGCCCATGATCCCCATCTGGATGAACTGCAGAAGCAGAGATCTACCAGCTGAGGTTGGGAGACTCTGTCAGTAGGACCAACAATCAGGTCGTTACAATGCACAAATCTGGCCTTTATGGAAAGTTGGCAAGAAGAAAGCCATTTCTCAAAAGGGATAATCCATAAAAAGTTGGCCAACAAGCCAACCTGGGAGACAACCAAACATGTGGAAAGGGGAGAAGGTGCTCTGGGTCATACGAACCTTTTGGGCCACAATGGCAAAAAACGTTTATGTTTGGCGTATAAAAGGCAACACAGCTCCTTCACCCTGAACAAACAATCCCACTGTCAACATGGTGGTTTGACAGCCATTCATTTTGGTTTGGGCCTGCTTTTCTCAAAGCCAGGGGACAGGGAAGATGGTTTTTAAAAAGTGGATGGGGGGAAAGATTGGATGGGAGCCAAATTATGAAACCATTCTGGAAGAAAAAACCTTGTTGGAGTCTACAAAACAAAAAGGACATGAGGACTGGGACGGGGGAGATTTATCTTCCAACAAAGGACAATCATGGGATCCCAAAACATTAAGCAAAATCTTACAATTGGAGTGGTTCACAAATAAAACGGTAATTTTTATTTCCAGGTGTTAGGGATGGCCAAAGTCAAAGTCCCAGACTGAATCCAATGAGAATTGTGGAAAGGAAAGAGGCTGAAAAAACTGCTGTTTCACAAACGCTCTCTCCATTCCAACCTCACTGAGCTCGGGGCTGGTTTTGCAAAAAGAATTGGGCAAAAAAAAAAAAAAGCAAAAAAAAATTCATTCTATCGATGTGCAAATGATTTAGAGGACATAACCCAAGGCGGGGACATTGCAGCTGGTAATCGCAGGCAAAAGGTGGCGCTACAAAAGTAAGTATTAATGTATTTAAGGGGGCCGAGGGAATAATTTTGGCACGCCCCACTTTTTCAGTTTTTTTATTTCTAAAAAAAGTTTTTTTTTTTTTAAAATATCAATATAAATTTCGTTCCACTTACGATTGTGTCCCACTTGGTTGATTCGTCACAAAAAAAATTTACAATTTCATTTATTCATTTAGTTTGGAGCTGAAATGTGGGCAAAAAGGTCTTTTTGTCAAAAAGTCAAGGGGGGCCGAATACTTTGCAAGGAACTTGACAAAAACAACAACAACACACACACACACACACACACACACACACACACACACACACACACACGACAGCCTGGCGAGAAACAGAAGAGAGCGCACAAACATTTCACTGGAAGGCTTTTAGCTTTGATTACAGCACGCATTCACTGTGGCATTGTTTCCACAAGCTTCTGCAATGTCACAACATTTATTTCTGTCCAGAGTTGCATTCATTTTTCTCCAAGATCTTGATCTTCATGATGGGAGATTTGACCCACTGCACAAGGTCTTCTCCAGCACATCCCACATTCTCAATGGGGTTCAGGTCTAAACTCTGTGGTGGCCAATCCATGTGTGAAAATGATGTCTCATGCTACTCACTACATCAGTTAGGGTTACATAACTTGTTACAAGCTGAAGTATAATCACCAATGCAGTAGTTATCCGATGGGAGGCTCTGTTTTTTTAACCATTTAACCATGTGCTTATTTAAATCTAGGTGTTGACCTTTATTTTTTGGATATATATTTACAGTACTGTGCAAAGGTCTAGATTTATTGTTTTGGCAATGGTATAAGGATATGTAACATACTGTGGAAAATTGGAGCCAAAAATTCAAACTTGGATTCCTTAATCCATAATACTCTTTTCCACTGAGCTTCATGCCAGTCTTTGTGAGCTTTAGCATATCTTTGCCTTTTCACCGTGTTTCCCTTCCAAAAAAAGTGGTTTCTTGGCTGCTACCCTTTCGAAAAAGTCCATTCCTGATCAAGCTTCTTCAGACTGTCGAAGCATCAACTTGACATCCCAATGTAGCTTCCAGAGCTAGATAAAAGTAGCCTCTGAGAACCTTTTTATAGAGCAGCGGGGGAAACACTTACACCCTCTTGTGGCAAGACCCAGTGTCTAATCAGACCACACCTGTAATCATTCACATATCTGCCTGAGACATGCCATAATTGCACCAACTCGGCATTTTTACCTGGGTGTTTTAGTTTTTGTCAATGAGTGTACTTGCCACTGTAGCCTACAGAAGCTGTAGAATGCTTATTGTTCTACCTTCTTTGCTGTCTAATGATTGTATGGCCTTTTAATCAAGATTTTGAGTGCATGTTAGTAATCATCTAATAAAGCAACCCAATTTCCCCTACAATCAAAGAAACTACAATAGCCACCAGCATTGTGAAACGTAATTAGAATAACTGTTGAAGCGTGATTTGCCTCTGCATTGTAAGTGCTGTCTTCTGCTTAGTGTTAGGCTCATTAGGATGAACTGTAGTGATAAACCACCAGCTCTAAGTCAGTGCAGCAGAGAACTGGTCTTACTGTTTCCTGTATTGGTTTCATAGAGCATTTAAACCTGGCTTAAGCCAATGAAATAAATTTAAAGTGAGAAGCAAGCACAGAAAGGTAGGAGATGATGGAATTGGATGTCGGAATGACATTTTCTGCTCAATTTACCAGTGTTTGCACAAAGAGAACTAGGCAATGTTCCTGCTCCACACACTTAGATGGAAATAATATTAGAAGTTGCCCGATGTCAGGTTTTCCCACCCAACTGGAGTACACTTTCTTTGAGGCCATGTAAACAGGTATAAACAGTTTGCATATAATGATATGTACATTGATGCTAACTCTCAAAAAGCACTTTGTGTAAATGTCTTTCATCCTGTCATTTTAGCGGATTCACAATCATGCCATAGACACTCAGAGACGCATAGGCTTCAGTGAGAGTCTATTCTCTCAAAGGAAAGGAGTTTATACACGCCAGGCTGTCCTATTCATCAGAATTTGAATTAATTCACTGAATAGCTCAATATTGTTGAGAGATATTTGATCATTGGGTTCACTAATACATATATATTGAATTCCACCAAGATTAATGAATAATATAGACTTTTCCCTAAACATTTCATTGCCACATACTAATGAAATAGAATGAAAGCCGGGCTTCCAGCCTTAAAGAAATGACCTGTGGTTTAGGAAGTGTTATCACCGGACTGGGTAATGAACCATTTTCTGGTGTGAAACTCAAGTTTTTATTCTGATATCTTTTTTTAGGCAGATTTTCTCTTTTTCATTTTATTGTCCTTTCTCTCTGCCATTCGGCAGTCTTTTATTCTCCATAAAAGCTAAAGTGAAATGTTCATTGCATTAATAATACATGAACGTCAAAATGACAGGCGCAATTTCAGTAATTTTTGCACTCAATATAACCAATAGTTACCATTCAGCAAATGATGGCTGGGGACCTTCATAAAGCTCCACAAACCGGCTTGCTTATTTATTCATGTGTTTTTTATAAAGTACAAACACAGAACTTGCAGAGAAATGCCACGTCCAAGACTGTGATACAAAAATGGCCATTACATCAACACTTCAACAGTTGGCCACAATTATAGCCCAAAGGTTTATACAGGATTATGTAGGTTTTCAAGAAATTCTTTTTTTTCTCTTGGTCACCACTGTTTGTCTGAGATTTTTTTTTTTTTTTAAATAAAATAAGACAACCCGGATATGTCTCAAATTAGAATGGAGCCGATCCCTTCTCCTTCTTTGGCTGCCAAGAAACAAGTCAAGGTTATCCATAAAACAAATCGTATTACAATAGAATAATTCTGGAAGCCAAGCATTGAAAGAGAGTCTGGGAAACATCCTCATGCCCTACAGCAGGTGAGGCAATGGGCCAGACACAATTAACCTAGGGCCTCTAGCGAACCTAATCTTTGCTAATATTTTAGTTTTCTCCTTTAAAACTTTCAGACTGACTAAGAATTACGTCATTAGTACCAGCATGAGCAGGGGCCTGGTAACACAGCTGCTAAGGGTATTTTTTTTTTTACAAAGGCCATCACACTGAAAGTGTATATGCTGGGGATATGTTTTACAAAAGTTGTATTACTGGACTCTTTGTACAGTGGTGCCTCAGTTCTCTTCGTTAAACTACGAATGGCAATCACATTTTGCTCATAAGGAATGATGTAAATTGAATGAATTCGTTCCAGACCCCCAGAAAATCCACACTGTATAAGGCATTATATGCATTAATGGAGTTGTATTGTACAGGTGCTCCCTGATTTATGATGGGGATACGTTCTGATAAATCCATCATAAGTTAAATGTATCATGAATTGAGGAGTTTAACGAGTGTTTGGTAGAGTGGTCTATACTGTATGATAAGTAATAATTACTAAGTTAATGTTTAAAACAATTAGACTAACCTACAGTTGGTCGTAAAAAGCTTGTTTTATAATAAAATGTTGAAAAATTTCATGTAATTAAGTGAGTGACAGATTGAAAGTGAAAAGTAAAAGCAAAACACTTAGTCTACTGGAGAACTCAGGGTACTAGAATAGCTGCTAAGCTAACTTCAGCCTGAGTTTCCCTTTGGTTTCCTTTCGGTTGGCTCTTATAACTAAGCTCTTTAGAACCCATAAAGTCTTATTTGCATCAAGAATACAATACTGTAGATAAAAAATAAAGAAAAACACGATAAACACAGCGGAGACCTGCACTGAGCAAGAGCTATTGTGAGACTGAATCACTGTGTACTTTGATCTCTGATTTGATTCTGAACTTCCCTTAGTCATTCCCAAGTGAAAAGTCACTAGTATTGTTTTGTTTAAAAATGAATACAAACTTGTTTTCTTTGTATTGTTACTGCTATTATTAATCAAGGTCTGAAACTCTGCATCGTCTGTATGGGGGAAGTCATGGCAACAGGGTGCAACAGGTGTGGTGGCTTGATGCTCTAGGCATAATGCTGACAAAACTGTGTCTTGATAAGTATGATTTGAAGAGAGTCCAAGTGACTCACTGCATAATTTTACAGATTACCAATGGACCTAAGAAAGGTCAGCGTGAATTAAGCTCTTCTATAAGAGCTGAAGTCAATGGAGCATCGTCTCAAAGCAACTTCACAAGTTTAGATTATCTCCTAACATCTACGTCCAATCCCAAATTGAGCAAACCTAGGGCGACAGTGGCAAGGAAAAACTCCCCAAGGATACAAACAATATTATCCCCTCAAACAAGAGCACTAAGCAGCTATGGGCAATGGTACCAGATAGAGTTTGCATTGAGGTGCTCTCATAAATTATGTAGCTGAATTCTCCACATGCTGGAACAAATGTCAAAACACGCAAGATCTATCACAGCAGTACAAAGCCTAAAGATGCCTAGGGGCACACATCCTGTTTAGAGACCCAGCTAGAGCAATAGTCCTGTCTGTGGAAGCCACCGGTCTGGTCCAGAGCTGCCACGATTGCTGCAGAGGCCTTTTTAGAGTCAATTAGTGTCAGAGACATGACTGTCAATCTGCATTTTGTCTATCTTCAACTTCAGACTTCATGAACTTATTTGGTGAGTGTTTAAGTTACTAGACTGGTCTACATAATGAAATGTCACTTCAGTACACACGCCAGCACTGGAGCTTCCCTGAACCAGACATTCAAGGTCTTTGACATTTCCAGCAAGACCTTATGCGACTGAATTCTAAAAACACAGCAATGGCATTATTATCTTAGAGATATTTTTGAATACTTCTTTATTATGAGACAAAAACGTGCATTCCCTTCTAAAAACTACGATAAAATGGAGATTCAGCATAGAAACAAGGAGATGCACCTCAAAGTGATTGGTGAGTGTATTTTTCCAATATATATAAGGTATATGTCGCTTAACATCCACGAGACGTTCCGCGAAGTTGCACGTTATGAGATCTGGAGGTTGTCCGAACACCATGTTATATACGTACTTACTGCTACATGGGATATATACATATGGATTTTCTTTTTTATTACAATTTAAGATTGGTAAAGTATCTGACTGTAGAGGTGAGTACAATAATTCGCTCTGGATTTGACTCTCATACAAACACTTGTATCTTATGTGACAGTGCAAGGTATTTCCTGTTGTACTGTATTTATGTTGTATTTATGACCCGACCATGAATTTCAGAAGAGAGCAGGGACCTGAGAAGCGTGCTCCCCTGCCTCCCCAGTTGTGAGTCAGCTTTCGGCCACAAAGTGGTAACACCTGCGGGCTGATCATCTCGGTCCTTATAAGGAGAACAACACTAGCGAAACATTGCTCAGGATTCAGTCTGCTCACTCTCATTTACATTTACAGCATTTAGCAGAGTGACTTACAATTGATAGTCTTACAATATGTGGGTTAAGGGCCTTGCTCAAGGACCCAACAGTGGCAGCTTGCGGGATTTGAACCCTGGACCTTCTGGTCCATAGTCCTGTACCTTACCCACTAAGCTACCACAGTCCTGCTGCATGTGTTTAATAAGGCTTCGTTTGTTTTAGTTAAAGTCGCTCTTCAACATCAAATATATAGTGTAATATACACTGTAGATATATATGAGATATATCGGCTCTTCAATTGAACAATTTCGATTTTTTGCCCCCAATTTCGAACAAAAATTTCAACTTTGAGCATCAGCACCCTATAGACAACATTGTATGGTGCTGTTTTACAACCACGATGCACCTAATCTACTTCATTCTTTGGTAATAATGCACCAGTACATTATGCCAATCCCAAAAGAAGACGAAGAACTAGATCGCTATCATATACATATTATGTATATTATTTGATTATTATATTATTCTATCAGTTTTCCGGTGTGATTTCAGACACACCCTCAGTCTTTCCACTGTCCCAGTGATGAGACGTGCCGAAACGGCGTTCTCCTCAATGACTATGTAGTTTCACTTTATTTACACTTATTTCATATATTTATTGATTTATTATTATTGTATTGCATTCCTTTGCTTCATCTTTGCTTTTAATCATTAGTTACATATGAATATAAGCAGTAAAAACAATCATTTAGGGGTCAGGAATGGATGAATTCTATTTACACTACTTAGTATGGGGAAATTTGATTCCGATTTCGAAGATCGAACGGCTTTCCAGAACCAATTAAGTATGTATTCCAAGGTTTCACTGTACACTGCAGTTTTACAGGTAATGGGCAGATCTATAATATATTTTATGTGTCAAAATAAAATCATGAAAATGACGTATGAAAATGCCACAGTCTGATAAAGCTCATCCTAAGGTATTAAGAAGCATCTCACATCAGCACTATATTTGGATCCTATACGTCTAAGAGACCATGACATAAGTCAGATGGGAGAGTGAACTAAGTATGGGCTTAACAGGGGATTAGTTCGATATGCTTCACCATGCACCCGACTACGACTTGCTGCACTTAAAACTCTGCACAGGCTTCAGTTAAGCAAAGCCAGGCTTGATGGCAGACGCTAGCTGTGACAGATGAACCTACTCTCCAATTCGTCTCTAATCGAACATGTCTTTGATTCTGCCCTCGACTTGAAATGTACCTACGGGAGTCTCAGTTAGTGCCGCGTGCCACATTTGCAATATTTGGAGCAACAGATGATTGTTTTTAACTTTAAATACTAAGCAGACCGACTTGATTGGCGTCGTATTGCTTGTACCTCACAGAAGGATAGTGTTGATTTGGAGATCTGTAAATCCTCCCATCTGGTTGCCTGGTTGGAAGATGGAGAATTTTGGCTCTAATTTGGGGGAAATAATATTTTCTGAGGAATTCTACACAAAAATGGCAAACCTTGCTGTGTCAGATTCTATCTTTAAAATATGAACATATTCCAGATTATCACTATGGAGCCATTTTTTTTTCTGTTTTACTCAGAGAGGTCACCTGTCAAACCGAGCCGTGATGGCTGTCTAATTTCTTTCTTGACATTCGCTTCCCCAGCTCCGCATCTCACATTTTCCTCCCACACACTCTCAGATAATTAAACCAGGACAGTCTGAGGGCAGCAGCCAGACTGAATGACATGTAATGACACTGTCTGAGAGGCTGCCTTTTCCCAGGGTGCGCCCTAGCACGGTTGCATCGGCGACGACATCTCCGTCCCCGACTTCTGCTCGTTCTCTGCCCTCTACCTCCTAATCGCACTCCATCGACTATTCGTCTTCCTGCTTCTCTGGGACTGGTAGATTGTGGTCTGATTAATAGAGAGGAAAATCAACTGACCAGCCCTGAACAACTGGTCTAATCACCGAGCTGGAAATTCCCTACAGCTTGCAGAGCTACTGTTGCCTGTATTTTTTCCCCTCAGTGTGAAGACGTAATGTCTGTATGGCGTTAGGATCCTTGTCCATAAACGAAAATACATAGAAAAAGTGGCATGTATGCTGACATAGTGACTAATATGTAATGTATCCCAATGCAGGGTTGTTGAGACTTACTGCGCCATCATCTATTTAATTGACAGTGCTACTCGTTTCCTGTTCTGAGAGCTGAAAAGGCAAGATCAGGAGGCAAGACATGGACATGCGCTCGTCTACACATTAGCTCATGATGAACTGACAGTTAAATTGGTGCCAGCGTAACATAAAATCACTATATTTGGAAGTAAATGGGCTTTCAACCAAATAGAGCTACAGAGATGGGTAAAAAACATGTAGTTTGATTTTCAAATAAGTGACATATCTGTTGTTGCACTCTGCCTGAGTAGAGCAGTGTCATCGATGAATGCAAGATGATTTTCCATTAAGCTCTTTCAACATTCCTTCTACAAAGGTACTTATAATACAACAGCCCAGTAAAGGTAACAGTACTTGTAAATGTATTGCTTGGAGGTTGAAAATCTTTTATTGCTGAAAGATAATGGTCATGGCTGCAGTGAACTGTCATGGGGAAAAAAAGGCAGGAAATGAGAAATTCACTAATGGTCTTCTTGTGTGCAAGAATTATAGCCTAGTGGGTAAGGTACTGGACTCTGGACCATAAACCAGAAGGTCCAGGGTTCAAATCTCACCTCTGCCAAGCTGCCACAGTTGGGTCCTTAACCCATAATTGCTTGGATTGTAAGATTGTATCAATTCTAAGTGGCTCTGGATAAGGGCGTCTGCTAAGTGCTGTAAATGTAAATTATGAAAAATTTTGATATAAAACTCAAACCAACACAAGTCTGAGTGTTCAAAGCCATCCAAAATATTGTGTCTTGTTTTTTTTCCCTTAAGAGATTACTCATTAGTTCGTAATCTGCCACAGGCCACCAGGATCAACGTTTGAGTCCAGACTATTTGGATATTTGGTCTCACATTAAGCACAAACTAACAGAGAGACGTTTTTCCGCTACTCGCCAACTGTTGAAACAACACAGATTTTGCAGTTTTGGTTTCTAATTGTCAAGTAGTGCAATGTACACCTTCCCAAAAGTATCAAAGTACGTCTTATTTCAGCCCATAAAAGCACACTCAATTTCCACCTTACGCCATTATTTGACTGCAAGTCTGTGCCTTTAAACCCTTTAGCATTCAAACTGCATTATTATTAAACCCCTGCATAAAATTGGATTCAAGATCTAAACGTTCTCTAGCAAAGCCAAAGATATAATTTTTTTGCGAATAATCAATTGGAAATTTTTTTTTTAAACAGCATAAACATTTCCCCGCGATAAGGCATAAAGCAATTTCATCATGTGTCAGGCCTTGACTGCATAAAAATGCGATACACCTTCTACACTGCTAGAGAGGATGATGTTTTTTTTTTTAGAGAGGCGATTTAACTTTAGGCTTAATCTTATACGTCATATACTGTAGCTCAGGACACATCTTACAGCGAGAGGCTAATAAGCTAAAGTCAGATTCAATTTGGATATTATTAAGGACTGACATTTAATTCCAACTCAGTTCACAGATTTGGAAATGAGGCCCGTTTTCTGATGTAGTTAAGGCTGACATCAAGATCGCCAATAATCTCTGAAAACAGATTCAACTGTCCATGGGCAACTTCAGCACCAGGATGCTTAAAGGCTACACTGCAGAAGAAGTGAATATTAAGTGAAAAATCTGCCAATGGGGTAATCAAATTGTACTTTGTAAGATTTCTTAAAATAAGCAATAAAAATATTAATAATACTAATATTAATAAGTGAAAAGCCCTGATTTTATATCTTAAAGTCGGACACAAGAATCATAATTACTTGAGCGGTGATGTTTTTGTGCTTAATTTGAGCCCTAAATGCCTTAAAATAATGTAAAATATCTAAAGTGAGGGTGATCGAGGTGATTCTTCTTAAAATAAGTAAAATAATCTTTCACTTACAGTGCGTTGTAAGACTGAAATTCTTATCAGAGAAAAAACAATGCATTATTTATAATAATTTCTAAAGTGAGGGTGATCAAGGTGATTCTTATTAAAATAAGCAAAATATTTATTATTTTTCTTAAAATAAGCAGATTATTTATTCAAATATTTATTATTTATAATCATTTTAAAGTGAGGGTGATCAAAGTAATTCTTCTTAAAATAAGCTAAATATTTATTAACATATTTATTACAATCATTTCTAAAGTGAGGGTGATCAAGGAAATTCTTAAAATAAGCTAAATATTTATTATTTTTCTTAAAATAAGAAATAAGAACTGTTACGTTAATATGTTTGCGTTATTTCACACTTTCACATCTTTTCCAACTCTTCCAACGAAACCATCTTACTAGCTGTCCCAGATATAAAAGAACACGCTGATATAGACGGTATATCAGCATGACTGGATGTCAGGGTGTATAGAGATTGTGACAACTCTCTGCCTCCAAGATAGAAATCTGTGTATGTCAAGTGGTAGAAATGGAACTACTTATCACATCCATATTAACACCAAAAAAACCCAACTAGAATCCAGCCGGATTCACAAAACTTTACTTCTAGATTTTGTGTCTCCTGGTCATCTGTACATGGACCCCAAAAGTCCAGATCCAAAACCTGAACCACAGAAACATGACGCTTTAAAAAGAAAAAAGAAAATTGCCGTAAGAGGGTTATGCAACATATTCAAGACTCAATCCATGGAGGTAATTGTAAAGAAGTAAGAGTAACTCTCTGGAAAATATGTGGACGTGGCAACCCATTATCTTATGAACAAATGAAGCAGAAAATGCGCGACCACTTACTGCCTGTACTTTAAGTTGATAGGATTGCACTTAATGTACAAAAATGGCTTAGTACATCTGTGTGTAAACAGCTATTCAGCACTCTGTGCAAATCAGCCAAGTTCAGTATAAACCTATAAATGTGTCAAATTGAGCTCACAGAACCCAGAAAATCTAGTTTCTGACAACAATGTAAAGCCAGTGGGCCTCTCACAGGCCCTGCTCACGTCACAAAGGATGGGCACTGATGTTGGACAATAAGCCCTGACTCACAGTTGGTATTCCATTTCATGGCAAAAGTATTTAGTGCTCTGTGCAAATCAGCCAAGCAACAGAAAGTTGATAGGGCCGTGAAAACCTATGAAAGTGTCATATTGAGTGTCACCCCATGTGCATAAAGCTCTCAGAGTCTAAAGAAACTCTAGTTTGGCCCCAGTGTACGCTTAAAGTAAGCTTGTGGAAAAACAAGAACTGCATCTTTGCAACTTTAAATGCTTTCGCTTCTCACTGGCTGATGCTCGCTTCACAGCTCCCTGCTCTCTGCTGAAATGCCTGCTCAGGTCAATTTTGGAAAGTGATCAAGGACGGGCACTAATGTTGGACAAAAAGCCCTGACTCACAGTTGGTATTCCACTTCTTGTTCCACAGACAGATCCAGGCAGTCCTTTGTCCCTCAGGCCATCAGATTGTTTAACTCCTCCCACTATAGTAAAAACACACTGGTGTGAAAAAGTGTTTGCCCCCTTCCTAAGTTCCTATTTTTTTTGCATGTTTGTCACACTTAAGTGTTTCAGAACATCAAACCAATTTAAATATTAGACAACACAAGTAAACACAAAATGCAGTTTTTAAATAAAGGTGTTTATTAATAAGGGAGTAAAAAAAATTCAAACCTATATGGCCCTGTGTGAAAAAGTGATTGCCCCCTAAACCTAATAACTGGTTGGGCCACCCTTAGCAGCAACAACTGCAGCCAAGCCTTTGCCATAACTTGCAATGAGTCTTACAGCGTTGTTGAGGAATTTTGGCCACTCATCTTTGCAGAATTGTTGTAATTCAGCCACAATGGAGGGTTTTTTAAGGTCATGTCACAGTATCTCAGTAGGATTCAGGTCAGGACTCTGACTAGGCCACTCCAAAGTCTTCATTTGGTTTTTCTTCAGCCATTCAGAGATGGACTTGCTGGTCTGTTTTGGATAATTGTCCTGCTGCAGAACCCAAGTTTGTTTCAGCTTGTGGTCATGAAAAGACAGCAGAATTCATAGTTCCATTTATCACAGCAAGTCTTCCAGGTCATGAAGGAGCAAAACAGCCCCAGACCATCACACTACCACCACCATATTTTACTGTTGCTATGATGTTCTTTTTCTGAAATGTTGTGTTACTTTTACACCAGATGTAATGGGACACACACCTTCCAAAGGGTTCAACTTTTGTCTCGTCAGTCCACAGAATGTTTTCCCAAAAGTCTTGGGGATCATCAAGATGTGTTCTGGAAAAACTGATTTGCCAATGCATTTATTTAACATGACGACACGTCCCCCCCACCAATATTCAGATATGCTCAAAATGACCCTGTCGATATACTGATATAAAATACAGCTAAATTAATTAATTCTCGTCATTAGCTTTGCATAATTTTAGGATCTGTTAGTGTTCCACGGTTGCCAGGTCTGACGGGATCACATTTGGTACCCCCAAGTGTTCAAGTCATGGCTACAGCCGTGACTTAAACCGATTTAATCTTCCATCCACTTCTGGTGAGGGCTGCAGTGCAAATTTCCAGCGTATTAATTAAAACGGCTTGGCTCAGTCATGTGTGGATAAGTTCGATAATGTTTATGGGATTTAATTATCACTAGCTGGATCAGACAGTTCCACGGTGCTGCGAAAAGATTTGGGGGATGAGAATACGGTCGACAAAACCAGCTGCACATATTTCACAGAAGTGCCCTGTGGATTAAGTTTTAAGCAGAGGCAGATTTACATGTATTTCGTTATAGCCGTACATTACCATAAATAACAAAATCCACTGTGGAATCAAATAAGGAATTTGTGTTATGTCATTTAAATGAGAATAGCTTTTCCCCCCCTTCTGTGTATTTTATTTCATTTAGAATTTGTGCTCCTTCTCATTAAGGTGTTCTTGTACTTCAAGCTTGCTTATTTAAAGTACAGTGGTGCTTGAAAGTTTGTGAACCCTTTAGAATTTTTATATTTCTTCATAAATGACCTAAAACAACATCAGATTTTCACACAAATCCTAAAAGTAGATAAAGAGAACCCAGTTAAACAAATGAGACAAAAATATTATATTTGGTCATTTATTTATGTAGAAAAATTATTCAATATTATATATTAGTGAGTGGAAAAAGTATGTGAACCTCTAGGATTAGCAGTTAATTTGAAGGTGAAATTAGAGTCAGGTGTTTTCAATCAATAGGGATGACAATCAGGTGTGAGTGGGCACCCTATTTTATTCATCAGGCTAATGAATTCATGTTCATGAGTCCACCATCAGAAGAACACTGAACAACAATGGTGTGCATGGCAGGGTTGCAAGGAGAAAGCCACTGCTCTCCAAAAAGAACATTGCTGCTCGTCTGCAGTTTGCTAAAGATCACGTGTACGAGCCTGAAGGCTATTGGAAAAATGTTTGTGGACGGATGAGACCAAAATAGCTTTTTGGTTTGAAAGAAAAGCGTTATGTTTGGAGAAAGATAAACACTGCATTCCAGCATAAGAACCTTATCCCATCTGTGGAACATGGTGGTGGTAGTATCATGGTTTGGGCCGGTTTTGCTGCATCTGGGCCAGGACGGCTTCCCATCATTGATGGAACAATGAATTCTGAATGATATCAGAGAATTCTAAAGGAAAATGTCAGGACATCTGTCCATGAACTGAATCTCAAGAGAAGGTGGGTCATGCAGCAAGACAACGACCCTAAGCACACAAGTCGTTTTACCAAAGAATGGTTAAGTAAGAATAAAGAAAAAAAAAAAAAAGTCCTGACCTTAATTCAATCGAAATGTTGTGGAAGGACCTGAAGTGAGCAGCTAATGTGAGGAAACCCACCAACATCCTGGAGCTGAAGCTGTTCTGTACGGAGGAGTGGGCTAAAATTCCTCCAAGCCAATGTGCAGGACTGATCAACAGTTACAGGAAACGTTTAGGGGGGGAGCAAAGGTTCACATACTTTTGCCACTCACTAATACGTAATATTGGATCATTTTCCTCAATAAATAAATGACAAAGTATAATATTTTTTTCTCATTTGTTTACCTTGGTTCTCTTTATCTGCTTTTAGGACGTGTGTGAAAATCTGATGATGTTTTAGGTCAAATTTATGCAGGAATACAGAAAATTCTAAAGGGTTCACAAACTTTCAAGCACCACTGTAGGAAAAAAATAAATAAACAAAAAACACCAATTAAACAGTAGTAAGTGTGAAGGAGCTACACATAGTTGTGACACACTTCATTTTCTACAAACCTACCATTGAATTATCACAGCAGGGAAAAAGTAGTAATTAGAATACATAAACACATCTAACTCGAGCTATTCAAATATAATTAGAGCAACTTACTGCATGATCTGCACACAATGAAGTACAAAATCGTTGCCATTCTTGTACAGCAGCCAGCAGTCATCTTTGGACAGTGAGGCTTTGGAAACTGGAAGTGTACACAAAAAAGTCTGTAAACATAACAAAAAAATTTAGGCATTAAAAGTATCATTTATTGCTTACCAAAAAAAAAAAATTCTGATTTCTATTTTTTTAACGTTTTAAACATTAATTCTTTGTGTTGGGTCCCCAACCCAGACTTTAAAACTTCATGTATTAATCAATTAACATGTATTAGGTTAATTGATTATTTTAAATTTCCCTGATCTGAGTATGTATGACTAGTATGACTGTCTTCTACTATATTACAAATTTTGTTTTTAAATTTAAGACAGTAAAAAGCACCCCCAATTGAAGAATCACCCTTACATGCTTTATTAAACCATTCCATCCTACGCAGCTGATACTGCCTCCAGAAGGGCTTACTAATGGTGTTTGTTGAGCATTTGGTAGAGTGTACAACTTGGGAATGCAAATATATTAGAGAGCCAAACATTTGTGGACACCAAAAAAATACATCCAAAAACATGGATAGTAGTATCAAGTTTGTCTCATTTGCTTCTACAGCAGCTTTCATTCTTGGCACTAGATTTTGAAACATCACTGTAAGGTCAAGAGGTGATGTTGGAGCCCCTTGGGGTTAGCATTCAAGTTAAGAGGGCTCTGTGCAAGTCAATTTGGGAAAACCAAACCACCAAAAAGAGCAATTTGGCAAACCATTTCTTTGTAGACTTTGGTTTAGGAAGGCGGGGTAGAAAGGTGAAAACATGACATATGAAAAGTGGAAACCTATAAAAGTGTCATAAGAGAGTCACTGAGGTATCAGTACACCCCATTCTACTGACACTGTTTGTTTATAGAGTCCATGCCTGTATGCTTCGTGTAATTAGAAGAGGTGTCTTCATACTTTTGGACATAGTGTATATTGGATTATGAACCATTTCAACAAATATGTTATAAATATGCAATGAGTTGTTTCATCTAAATGTACTTGTAACTCAATGTTGACATGTTGATCTTGGCTTAAATGCAAAGACTGATCCATTTCAAACACGGCCAAGTTTAAATGATCCTGTTCTATCGCCAATCCTGTTACTTATCCTGTCTCCAAAAGATTTCTCTTTTGGTTCGCAGACATGCATGGTGTCAATGGTGCAGACAGCCGTGGTAACTTTGGCATTGACAAGCATCAGGTTCCCGTGAACAGCACTCTTCGGGGATGTCAGGTACACTTGGTTGACCAAACATGTTTTAGCGGGCACTTTTTGGCCCTTTCTGGGATAAACAGGTGAGGAAAAGCAGACGTCATGGGTGGCGGAGCAAAGATTCTGGGCAGGTGCCAGTTGTTCTCCTTATGAGAATATATGGACAAACTGAGCAACTGCATAATACTATGCATAAGATGTGTTTGCAGGGGGACTGGGACAAAATAATACCTGAAACACTAAATTGCTTGGTCTCCTCTGTGCCAAAACATCTTTTAAAAGTTGTGAGAAGGAATGGCAACATCACAAAGTGGTAAATGTTTTATCTTTGCAACTTTTTTTTGGACTGTGCTGCAGGCCTGTGGATGTTTATTAACAAATGAAGTTAACCAGACAAAACATGAACCATCTTGGGTTCATACTGTCTGCAATGAAAAAAGGTCAAAGTAAATGTAAGAAACACTGCTTTTTTTAAGCAACTGCCATTTTCCATACTGTCACAATTTAGCCCCACTCGACTTTATACTTTAGGTCAAATTAAGCCCTGATTGAAGGAGAAAAAGTGACAAAAGTCTCCTCAATATTTCCCTACATTTCAACAAGACACAGCTTTGATTCAATATGTCTGGACTCCAAGAAGGGCCTTTTAAAACATCACTTGACACTTGCATTGTGTCTTTCCAGGTGCCAGAACATTAACAGACTCAACGATGAATGATAATAAGAGGTCTCTGCTTGATTGGATGTTTCAGCAGCCGGTGTTAAATTGCAGTTTGAATAGTTGCATAAAAAAACCTTAAGAATTTAGAACTGGAGACACTGCACTGCACACATTATTAAATGAATAATATCTATACACAAGTCTCAGGTCTTGCCAAAAAGCATTTCTATTTTCTTAAAAAAATATTGTATTGGATCCCAGTTTATAATGCACAATAGTGCACCTCTGTTTCTTGATAAAAAACAAAGAGAAAAAAAAAACCAAACATGAGTGGTCAGAGCTTTAGATTTACGCTCGTAACTGACAAGACTGGTTACAGACCTAATAACCTTGGAAGAGATAATGGAGAAAATCCACCTCATCAGACTTTGCTTTTGCTTACTGTTTTTTTTCTTTAACATTGCAGAGGCAATATACAATCCATAAAGTGCTCCGATTACGACAAATTTTACACAATGCAATAAATCCATAAGACAGTGCGAGTGACTTCAGCGCAGTCACCGTCTCCACCAAAGAAGAGGAGCATCTGGATAAAGCAGATGGCATAATAAACATAAAAAGCTTGGCACGCTGCACGAAATGCATTGGATTACAAGCCATCATGCGCAGCAGCAGATGCAATATGTATACATAACATCTGAAAAACAATCCTAAATGCAGAGCTGAGGACAATTTACTAAATATGACTCTGCAATAAAGACCATAAAAAACAAAGCCTCCCGTCATAGCATTCCCTTATGATGATAATAGGTTAATATTTGGTGGCAGTCCCCTATTCGTTTGGCGCTCTCAAGCGAATGCATTAGCCCACAATATGCAATATGGGAACAGAATGAGAGCTTTGGATTCTTAGCTGAGAGATGCTGTAGACGTGTCTGAGGTTGGTTCAATTCCCTGTATAGTGTACTGTTTGGGTTGGTCGCCATTTTGTAGCGCTACTCAAATTCTCAGTGGAAAGGTGCAAAAACAAAACAATATGGTACAAAAACACAGAAAAGACCAGCATATGGTGGCGCTTTGGATGTTGGTATGCGATGTCACCATTAGATTTGTTGTTTTAGCAATGGGATAATGACCATATATAATCCATTCTACTGAATGGGTGCCATTTCCGTCCCCTAGATAGCACATGTATAGATAATTAATATACAGTAAATTATGAGATATAATTTAGAACATTACTAAAAACTACAAAGAATACTGAAAAGTTTATAATTTGTCCCTGGTCTCTAAGATTTCACTTTACATATTAAATGTAATGATTACAATCCTTCAGAATGTATTTTCTGCATTATGTCATGTCATATATAGGGCTTTGACAATGGTGTATCTAATCTAATGATGACCCGAGACTTTTGCACAGTACTGTACATTCAGTGCTCTAGGAAGTCTACTTCTTCACATTGGTCTCACCAACTTTCATCTGTTCATTTTTCACCAGTCCAATTAAAATTACAAATCCAATATCTGCTCTGCAGAGGATGGCTCTTCATGAAGCCATGCTATATTTGGTTTTAATAAAGACAGCTTTATTAAACCCAAAGATAGATAGTGCAGTGATCTTTGTCTACTTGTCCACTTACTGTATCACCTCAGAAGAATCAGTTTACGTCTTAAATCCTTAATCTGGTGCCTTTATGCTAACAATATTCATCTTATTACACAGCTAACTCTCTGTAAATAACTCTCTAAGTTGGCTGTATACTAACTAAGTTGGAGTTCAAATGAACCCCCAGCCCACTTCCAGGATAGAGTTTTGGTGTATGGTATAGCATGGGTCAAACAGGTACAGCAAAGACTACATCTGAGCCTTGTTTCCATGTCAATCTCCAAAAATTCATATGGCTGGCCGGCTAGGAGAGTGTTGTTTCATTAAATAAGGTGTGTTCCTTGAAGCTAACTTGGGCTACAACAGATGACAAAGTATTTTCTCTTTTATTATATACAGTACTGTGCAAAAGTCTTGGGTCACCATTATATTTGTTGTTTCAGCAATGATTTAATGACCATATATAACATGTTGTTGACATTTGGACTCAAAAATTTCAAACTTGGATTCATCACTCTATAATACCATTTTCCACTGATCTTCATTCCTATCCTTGTGAGTGGTTTCCTGGCTGTTAGCCTTCCAAAAATAACGTCGATTAAGCTTCTTCGGACAATAGAGGGATCAACTTGGCATCCTGATGGTATCTTCCAGTTTCTGCTATTGATCCCCTTACACTTGATAGCAGTATATCACATTATTTAGGTCACACTAAATAATGTAGCCTATAGAAACTTATGAGTTTTTTTCCCAGTGTTTTAATGCTTCATACAATTTCCTGTATTTTCTGGTGGTATTTTAATAGAGAGACTGATAAATAATTATATATGGTCATTACACCATTGCTAAAACAATGGTATATCTAATATAATGGTAGCCTAAGACTTGCACGGTACTGTATATTCATTTGTAATTCCAATACCAGACAAGTAAAAGTAAGGTTAACTTGCCAAACACCAAAGTCATAGCCTTAAAGCTGGACTGTCTTTTCAGTGTGCATGGTCCAGTAATAAATATGGGTCACGGTGGGTTGGATTTGCCTCAGAAACACTAAAACAAAACAGTTAGGCCAATGCTTGCTAATTAGGTAATAATTAAATTGTTCTAACAGAGAAAAATATGGAACCGATCAAGATCACGACCCCATGTCAAACCTCCAAGGAAAAGGAAATTAATTGTCATTAAGAAAAAAAAAGAGTGCAAGCCAAACCAGCATCACCGAACTGCATCCACAATGCAGCTCCTGGTGTGGGCTGTTTCTTGGTCGCTGTACTGCCAAATTCCTAATCCAATAGCAAACATTAATCTTCATTTGGCAGCAGGTCATATGTGACTTCCAAATCTCCAAACTAAAGCACAAATGGGACTTCGGAGGAAAACACATGACTCATTCAAACAGACGAGAACAAGTCCAGGCTGTAGGTGTTGGCGTGAATACAGGGTTTCTCTTGACCAAACAGTTCCCCTGAGAGGTTTAACTCCAATAAAAGTGTTCCTTTTCTGCACAGACAAAACCATTTACACAGATGGACGCCTACATATAAACACAGTACTGAGCAAAAGTCTTGCAAGAAATATGTGTAAAGAAATTACTCCTTTCAAAATAATCAAAATTAAAATGTATTCAACTATAAAACTAGTTTAACAATAACGTCCCTTCTTAGTTACATTTGAATTAAACCAGTCTTTGTCTGACCCAACCTTTGCCTTTAAGGATGTTTTAGTATGATTTTATAAATATTTTTTCTTTTATTACACACGAGTGTGAAAAATCTTAGACCACCATTAAATTTGTTGTTTTAGTAATGGTATAATGACCACATGTGTGGTTGATTGAACCAACAATTCCGATCTTGGATTCGTCACTCTATAATACACTTTTCCATTGATCTTCATTCCAATGTTTGTGAGCTTTAGCATATCTTACCTTTTCACCCTATTCCCCTTCCGAAAAAGTGGTTTCTCAGCTGCTACTGTTCCAAAAAGACCGAAAAGCATTATGGACTCTATGCAAGCTTTCCTTCAAAATATTGTATAAACTGTGCCATATTTTACTGATACTTAAGAGTTAGAACATTTGAGAAACCCGTAGACCTAACGCATATCAAAGTCGCATGCCAATTTCTCCAGCATCGAATACGTCATCCAGGTACGTACATGTGTGTGATTTTTTTGCCTCACTTTCCATCCTCTTCACTGTGCACATGAGCAAATAGAGTTGGGTCCTTTTCCATGCACATTTGTCACAGTTCCAGTTGTTTTGAAGTTTTTAATACAAGTAAGCACGACTGTTTCACCTTCTGTGAAAAGGACGTTGTCCAAAATGGCCGATGACTGGACGGCATCATAGTTCCAGTCTTTTTATGCTACTGTAATGTAAATATAAAGGGCATTTTCACAAGAAAACTGTGTGCAAACGATACGTAAATGCATCAGAGATGAAGGCCTAGTCTTTTGTAACTCATAGAAATTCACAACAATTATAAAAATACAGTAATGTACTGTTTCGATCCTGTGTATGGAAAGTTGTAACACTGAGGATTTGTTTGACGGAAGTCAACAATGCATTACAATCAACTTGGAAGATCAGCCAGATGAAACAGAGACTCAACGAGTGAATGCCGAACCAGTTTATATAGTTATACATTAGAGAGAATATACAGGTAGTGTGGGGGACAAACAAATGAGTACTACTTACAATAGGACAGGCACATACACTTACAAACGCCATTTATAGCTTGGTACAAACACGAGTAAATTGCACACAAAGAAGAGTCTCTAAACACATCAACCGAGTTAGAACAGGCTCTAGTCTAAACGTGAACTAATGAACAAGCGAGCACAACACACATACATAAATGATAAACTTTGTGCTCTTAAACTCCTGTCTCTGCTCGTGGATACGCTGTGTATAGCTGTATATGGCCTCAATGTCAGGAATTAGAAACAGATTTTCATTTCCTATTCTAATTTATTATAATTGTTAAGACCTCGGTCGTTAAAGTGAACGGACATTGATCAGATGTTTGTTAACAGCCATACCTGTAATTGCTCTAAATGCAGATATGGGCATCTTCAGGCAAATAACCATGTTTATAGCTATTCCCTGACTTATGAAGGTCAACATATTTTTCTCTCGTTCGAATTGTGTCTCTCCCTTGTCTTCCCATGCTGAGGAATGTCTAAGAGAATTTGATGTCTGTGTCACTTCATATTCTAAATTAACTTCAATTACAGATTGTATTTTTCTCATTTTTTCAGTGTGAGATCAAGCCAAGTCACTAAAAGGTGATTACTGTAACCCTTTTAACTCCTCTTTATCAGGGATGCGAAATAATTGTAGAGGATACTGTATACCTTTACCTTTGCAGGTCTAATGAGATAATCAACGTTATTCTCTTCATCTCTGAGTGGTCATTGTGTGACAGCTAATTTGTATTTAAATATAGAAGAACCAATAATGTTATGTGGGCGTTTAATCTATGTTTCAAAGTGCCCATCAAACTGATATGAAATTTATGCTGTAAAACTACATATATAGACCTTTTAGAAGGGATAAAAATTGACCGCAGAATATTTTAGATGTTTTTTGTTCAAACAAGTGATTAGCACATTGCTGGAAGTCAGATTTTCCCTGTTCACTGAGTATTTGCATTCGTAGGGTGCTAGCGAATAACTTGGGGAAAAGCTACACCATAATCTAGAGCAGAGTCGGATGAACATTTTGAAAGACAGCTTCAAAAGAAAAGCAGGCCTGCATGTGGGAGTTTGCTATGCGCTGAACGTCAAAAAGCACAGGCCTCAAGGCTGCACTTTGGAAGGCAAAGTGTCCAGACAGTATGAAGGGAACACTGTGGATATAGCTATATAAGATTTTTTTATTTATTTGACAGATGACTTGGCACATCTGAGCTACAATAGAATCACTAACACAATACTGCCCAATATCCAACATTAGGCTTCTCATTTTCATTGTCATTTAGCTAACAATTGCCGTCACTTGGTGTTATTCAGCAGACTTGGACGTGGCATTTTTGTAGGAAATTGCTCTCGTTTAGACTTTCGAGGGTAAAACAATAGTCACTGCATAACCCTAATTAAATGGTGATCTTTTTTTAAATTGGGTTGTCAGTGTTTTAATGGCTGCGATAAGAGTCTGGTTTTGAGCCAGCTTTGAGGCATGGGAGATGATAAATATAAAAATCATTTGTAAAAGCCGTGTTTTCCTTCAGCAGACAGGGTTTGACATTTCAGAAATACTAATGTTTTCTGAGCAAACACAGCAACATGCTCCAAGTCTACTTGTATTTCTACTTGTATACCAGGTGCGCAGTTACATTCTGAATTCCTTTCAGGGCAAGTAGAATTTATTTATAAAGCACTTTATAACAACTCCAGTTGAACCCAAAGTGCTCTACATAAAGCCCAAAATGCACAGAAATGCATAGATAAGTATAATACAACATTACATTTAAGAGCAGAAGATAAGAAAATACAATAATCTAGTATTAGCACATAAAACACAAAACGTCAGAACTCATTACAGAACCATGACCGACGCAAACACCAATTTACGGCATATTCACACTGAGTATAATTTTTTTTTTTTGTGCGGAAAGAAAAAACGGATGCGATTTTTAACGTAGTCACACCAAGGGCGCTCCATTTTTTGTCTAAACACTGAAAACTCCCTGTCGACTTTTGCTTTCTTTAATTTCCTTTCTCTTAACGTGTCTTTTACACATTGTCAACTTGAAAAAAAACCCCAAAGAAACGAGTGAAGATTAGTGCAGGAAGCTAGAGCTTGTGGCTATTGTGGCCAAGAACAGAGCAGAATTCACTTGGATAAACAAGAAAATGGTTCCATACAGTCACTGAGGTTTATCACCATCATTCCCCAGCCTTTCAGCTACATTCTGAGAGAGATTTTCTATAATATCCATGTTTTTATAGTTAGCGTATTGCTTGTCATATAAGCTCTTGTGCTTTGCTACTAGCAGGATGAGCTGTTCTGCCTGACAACCAAGCTCTGATTGATCAGCCTGATTTTGACGCATCCGTACAACTCAGAAATTAGAACAGGCTCAGATTGAATATTTTATTATACACTATAGGCCGCTCTACCAAACACTTGTTAAACTTCTCATTTAATGATGGATTTAACTTATGATGGATTTGTCAGAACATATCCCCATCATAAATCAGGGAGCAATACATCTCCATTAATGCATACAGTGCCTTGCAAAAGTATTCGGCCCCCTTGAACTCTTCAACATTTTGCCACATTTCAGGCTTTAAACAAAGATTTTTAGTGAAGAATCACCAACAAGTGGGACACAATCGTGAAGTGGAACGAAATTTATTGGATATTTAAAACTTTTTTTAGAAATAAAAAACTGAAAAGTGGGGCGTGCAAAATTATTCGGCCCCCTTGCGTTAATACTTTGTAGCACCATCTTTTGCTGCGATTACAGCTGCAAGTCGCTTTTGCACATCGAGAGAATGAAATTTTTGCCCATTCTTCCTTGCAAAACAGCTGGAGCTCAGTGAGGTTGGATGGAGAGCGTTTGTGAACAGCAGTTTTCAGCTCTTTCCACAGATTCTCGATTGGATTCAGGTCTGGACTTTGACTTGGCCATTCTAACACCGGGATACGTTATTTGTGAACCACTCCATTGTAGATTTTGCTTTAGGTTTGGATCTGTCTGTTGGAAGATAAAATATCGTACCAGTCTCAGGTCTTTTGCAGACTCACAGGTTTTCTTCAGGATGGTCCGTATTGCTCCATCATTTTACAATCAATTTTAACTCATCGTTGTTTCCTCGTCCTGCTGGAAGAACAATATGAAGGAACAGCCGAGGCACCTCTAATGACGTCACATGTACTGCCCACGCACATCACATTTGTCTTTCTTCCCCCCCTTCCTTCTCTTTTTATATCAACACATGTGCTTTGTATCACTATGTGGGGACTGGCCTAGAGTTTTTCACGGGTGATAGGAGCGTAGCCCCTTTTTCCCCGGCCATTCTTACCGCCAAACATCAACGTTTTGCATTGTGGCCAAAAAGTCTCGTCTTCTGGCCAGAGCACCTTCTTCCACATGTTGGTTGTGTCCCCAGGTAGCTTGTGGCAAATTTTATGGATATCTTGGAAATGGCTTTCTTCTGGCCACTTGTCCATTAAAGCCAGGATTTGGCAGTGTACGAATGATGGTTGTCCCTTGGGCAGGTCTCCCCACTCAGCTGTAGATTCTCTGCAGTTAATCCGAGTGATCATGGGCTCGTGGGCGGAATCTCTGATCGTCTTCTCCTTGTTGAGGCGTGGAAGGGTTAGAGGGACGGCTGAGTCTGGTAATTTGCCAGTTGGTTTTTTTGTTATGATATCTTCCATTTCATATGGATCGCTTGCACAGTCTCCTTGAGATGTTTAACGCTTGGAAAAAATTCTTTTTGTATCCAAAATCCGGCATTAAACTTCTCCACAACAGATCTTGACCTGCTGGTGGTCCTGGTCTTTCATGATGCTCTCTGAGCTTTAAACAGAATCTGAGACGATCACGAGCATGTGCATTTTATACGGAGAACTTGATTACAAAGGTGGATTCTATTTATCCTAATCCGTATTTAGTCAACATAGATCATTCAGAGATCCTCACAGCACTTCTGGAGTGAATTTGCTGCACTGAAAGTAAAGGGGCCGAATAATTTTGCACGCCCCACTTTGCAGTTTGTTATTCTAAAAAAGTAAATTAAGTTTCAATATCCAATAAATTACGTTCCATCCACGATGGTCCCACTGTTGGTGATTCTTCACAAAAAATTACAATTTAATATTCTTGTATGTTTGAAGCCTGAAATGTGGCAAAAAGGTTGAAAGTTCTAAGGGGGCCTATACTTTGCAAGCACTGTATAATGCCTTTACAGAGTGGAATTTCTGGGAGTTGGAAAACGGATTCATTCAATGTACATCTTTCATATGAGGAAAAATCTGTTCCATACTCGTCATTTTCGGTTTTGACAAGTCTCTGGAACAAATTAATGACGAGAACCAAGGTACCACCCATGTACTATCTATTATTAATATCCTGTAGAGCCCCCAAAACGGCAATGGCTTAGGACTTTCCTTCGTTTTAAAGCAAAAACAATTTCTGGACCATCACCTCCTCAGATCTTCCAGCAAAACGGAGGAAAAGTGAGGAAAAGTGCACATGGGGGAAAAAAAAAAAAAAAAAAACAGAACAGGCAGCTGAGTGGCTTCCATGAGAGGAAAAAACCAAATCTCTTGTATAGGTGAATGAAGACTGCCCTTTTTCTGTTGTCAGGGTTAGCAACAGAAGATGGCCAGATCTTGTTTTAATTATGTATCCAATGGGGATATAAAAAAGCAGTTTCAGCCTCTCTAAGCTCCGAGTCCTGACACCCATAATGAGAGGGTGAACACCCAGGTCTGAGGGGAGGGAAGTGAGAACGTTGGATTGTCATCAGCATAGCTACAAATGAGGAAAGCAGGTAAAGAGATGGAATGACTGACAGGGCCAAGCGTAAGAAAGAGCAAAGAAGAGGATCTAAAAACTGACCTTTCAGTGAGGAGTTATATATTGCATTATTAATGCTGGTATTTCTTTGTCAAAGGCAATAACTGAATCTGAATAATAGTGGAGCTTATACGGCTACATGTTAAGAACCCAGAAGGACTTCCGTACTGAAGCATGGGTACTTACAGCCAATGGTCTGAAGTCAACAGTGTGCATTTTCTGGACCAGGGCCATTATTGCTTGGGTGTCTGACAAATAATAGGCCCTTGAAGAAAAAAATTTACGTACCACCAGTTACTTTTTAAATGTGGAGTCAGAATGTCAAAGTAAAACAGTAGTGCCAATGTGACCGTGGTTTAGTGCTCCGACTACTAAACGGAAGGTTGGCAAGTTGAAATCTTCAGCTCCCAGCTACATCACAAATGTTACTGAGTGTGTATACATGCACTTAATAATCCAATAACTGCAGAAAATCAGATTTCCTCCATAATCCTATCAACAAGATTACCTGCACTTGAGTAATCAGATAATGATGAACCTCTTGGTTTACATGATTCAGGTAATAACCTGATTTCTACTTCGCAACCAGCCAATAATCTCACAGAAACGTGTGACGTAAACTTCAGACTTTAATATTAAATAATCAAATTCTTAAATTTTCTCCAGTAGCGTTTTAGAATCTCCGCAATGAGTTCGATAGCGGTCTCGTCGCCTTCAATTCCGTGGCACGTTTAATTTCGAGGTTGCCAGATCCCACAAGGAAAAAAATGGCACAGTCCATGGAAAAAGATCCCAAATAAGGACAAGTCTTTAGAATCAGTGGACCTGGCAACTGTGTCGGGTTACGCTTGCGTGCATGTGCAGACTGAGAAACTGGTGTAAATGATGTGAGAAATCTGATTACTGTTGTAAAATCCAGCTCGCTCTATTGGATTTTTTAATCTGATTTCTAGATCAAAAGTATGCTGTATACATATCCACTTGAATAATTAGAAAAATGGCCCTCACTGTTGGATTCTTGAGCAAATCCCCTTACACCAACTGCCCCTTTCAGTGCCGCTCTGCTGTCTGTTCAGTATTGCAAATGTAACTATTGATGTCTAAAGTCAGGGCAGCACAGTGGCTCAGTGCTTAGCACACTCAACTCACAGCTCCAGAGATCCACGATTCAGTCCCTATCTCAGACTTCACCTATGTGGAGCTTACATGTTCTCAAAGTTCTCCAATGTCCTCCCACATTCCAATGACATGCATTAGGTTAATTGATCACTCTAAAATCGGCCCAGTATTTATGTCTGAGATGCAAAAGGCTGACAGGTTGGGCATCAGGCTAGCAACTTGTCCCCATAAAATCCATAATTGTTACACAAACAGTAAGAACACTTGCTGCCTGATATACCAAGTAGCATGGGAGGGAACTAAAGCTAAACTTAAAAAAACAAACAACCCCCCCAATCCCCCCAAAAATGGCCCCGTGGCCACAGATGTTTACACACGTGTTAGTATAATGGAAGATAACGGAGATATTCTTGGAGAATCAGTAGCATTCTTGCTACGCAAACATACATCGGAGTATGTTAACCAAACACACTCCTTTTGTCCAAACCTGCTAAACATCGCGTAAATTAGAGCTGGTTAACGAAGGCTAAATAACATGCTAACTGGAAAGATTGGCAGGATTAGCTGCTTTGTTTTTAGCTTCAAAGCAATTCATGTGCTTGCCAGTTATCCACATACACACCTGACCTGGCAGACAAAGCCCAGACTTGGTCACAGTATCCCGCTGAAGGTTCAGGCAACCAAAAAAACAGTGTTTTAGTACTCATTAAAGGACACCAAACTCAGTACCACCGCTTTACTATAAATACTGCGGGCATTGCTGATGGAGACGCTAGTGCAGGCTGCATTATACATATGGTCCCTGAGGGTACACAAGACTTGCATGGGCCTTTTGTAGCCATGTGTAGCCATGTTTGATATGAGCTGGTAAATTACCTGTTAGTAAACAAGCATGCCGTTAAACTACCAGGAAAGTAGCTGCCAAGATTACAATGTAAAAGTCATGTTGGGTATCTGCTGCCCTGTTGCTGAAGCGGTTTTGATTTCAGCAATTGTGGAGTAGTGAAAAAAAAGGATAAGAATGACAGAAACAACAATAATCCCTACTTATCAATCAGAACGGCTTTAATGGCCAAGTATTGCTACACACAGGAATTTGTCTTCCGGGGGGGGAAGAGCGAGGAAAAGCGACGAGAAGGAACAGACGAGGAACATCGGGGAACAAGTGACGAGAGATCAAAGGAAGAGAAAAAAAGGAGAAGACAGGAGAAGAAAGCAATACAAAGGGCAAAGTGGGCCGGGAGGGACAGCGGAAGGAGCGGGGGGGGGGGGGGGGTGAGAGAGACAGAGAGAGAGAGGAGAGACCACACACACACAAACCACACACACAAAGAGATCCACACGAAAGGACAGATACCACACGACAGAGAGAGAGAGAGAACAGAGAGACAGACAGACAGACCCAGAGAGAAGAGAGAGAGAGAGAGAGGAGCGGAGACAGAGGAGCGAGAGGATGAGCGGACAGGAGAGAGAGAGTAAAGACAGGAAGAGAGAAGAGCGAGACACAGAGAGAGAGAGAGAGGAGAGGAGAGAGAGAGAGAGAGGATGATGAGAGAGAGCAGAGAGAGGAGGGAGAGCGAGAGTACACCACACACACACAGAGAAGCGAGAGAGAGAGAAGAGAGCGAGAGACAGAGATAGAGACAGAGAGAGAAGAAGAGAGCGAGAGAGAGAGTAGAGGAGAGAGAGAGAGAGAAAACAGACATCGACAGACAGAGAGAGAGAGAGAGAGAGAGAGGAGGAGAGATAGAGAGGAGAAGAGAGAGAGAGAGAGAGAGAGAGAGAGGACAGAGAGAGAGGAGAGAGACGGACAGACAGAGCAAGAGAGAGAGACAGACAGACAGAGACACACAGAGAGAGAGAGGAGAGACACACCCACAGGGGACACAAGAGACCCCACAGAGAACACACAGAAGACAACAGGAGATAGGAGAGAGATAGATAGGATGAGAGAGAGAGAGAGAGTAGAGAGAGGTGGAGGGGAGGGGGGTAGAGGGGGGAGAGGGGGGACAGGGGGGGGGGAGAGAGAGAACCAGAGAGAGAGAGGGGGGGAGGGGGTGGGGGGAGAGAGAGAGAGGGAGGTAGGGAGGTAGAGAGAGAGAGAGAGGAGGGAGGGAGGGGGGACGGGGGGGGGACGAGAGGAGAGGAGAGAGAGAGAGAGAGAGGAGAGAGAGAGCGAGACAGAGAGTAGCGAGAGAGAGAGAGAGAGAGACCCAAACAGCACAGACAGAGCAGACCGACAGAGGAGAGAGAGAGAGGAGAGAAGAGAAGGAGAGAGGAGAGAGAGAGAGAGATGACACCCACACAGACAGCCAGACACACACTAGAGATAGAGAGAGAGACGAGAGAGAGGAGAGAGAGAGAGAGGAGAGAGGAGAGATGAGAGAGAGTAGAGAGAGAGAGAGGTAGAGGAGAGAGAGACACACACACAACCCACAAGAGACAGAGGAGAGAGAGAGAGACAGAGAGAGGAGAGAGACACAACACACCAATCACCACACACACACACACCACAGAGAGAGAGAGAGAGCGAGGACACAGAGAGAGAGAGAGAGAGAGAGAGGAGAGAGAAGACGACAGAGAAATAGAGAGCGCGAGAGAGAGCCACTACAGAGACGAGAGAGGAGAGAAGAGGAGAGAGAAGAGAGGAGAGAGGAGAGAGAGAAGAGTAGAAGAGAGAGAGACAGAGAGACAGGAGCGAGAGAGAGAGAGAGAGAGATGAATAGAGAGAGACAGAGAGAGGACACACACAACAGATAGCGAGAGAGACATATCTAGACACAACACACAGAGAGAGAGAGAGATAGAGAGACACACACACCACAAACATATATATACATATATATATATACATATATATAAATATACAATATACATATACAATATTATCTACATGTGCCAAAAGATATACACAAAACAGACAATTAGCATAAAACAATTCCCACTTGTGTAAGCCAAGTTTTGGGCACTCTGGGGGTGTGGTTGCCTAATAAGCTATACCAGTGTTTCCTAACCTTTTTTTATTGAGAGCAAAACAAAACAAGAGAGGCCCCTCCCCCAGCAAGCACACACAGAGCAAAAGTGGTTCATTGTAAATATTTGTTGGTAAAAATTACCATAAATTATAGCTATAGTTTTGATTTATACCCCCTCCCCCCTTTCAGTCTTTGCCCTTCTCAACACAGCAAAATTTAGCTAAAATCAACCATAAGCTCATTGAATATCTTTAAGCAATTTTATATACAGATTTTTTTGTTATTTTAATTTTATTCAACATTATTCAACATTTCGACAAATTCGTAGCATCTTAGAGCAGGCAAAGCCTCGCACACCACCTGTGAAGGGGGACAAGACCAAAAGTTGCGAACCATGGAGCTAGACCACCACTGCATGGACCCACCTCGTGCTTTACAGCTGGGTTGGGCTTCATATCCAAATAGTGACACCTACCCATCCCTGCAATGGACAGGCATTCTGTCTATTGCACCCTTGTGTATGTACCCAGAGACCAGGATAAGCAGCTATTAAAATGTGGGGAAAATATAAACATTATTTATTTTGATGACCTTCACTTTAAATACAGTATGGAAGATGGATACTAATACTCTGATTAAATTTTCCCAGCAAACCATTTTGTTGCCTAGGTAGTTCAGTTGCAGTGTTAGGGCTGCATGATGACAGCTGTTAATGCAGTGGTGGCAGTGTGCTGTCTTACAATTATTTACGGCTAGGTACAAGTTATGTATACATCTCCAATAAATGAAAACATTTAAACTTTACAATTTATGTGCACAGAACAATTACACTTAATAAAGAAAATAGTGCTTGCATGACTTTTTTTAAACCGCCAGATGTATTGTTATTCCAGCAGTGTATTGTGTGACATTTAGTAGTCTTTAACAGTTGACATTTTGTAGTAAGAGGCAGGCTTCTAAATGTATTTTGTCACCCCCACCACCCAGCGGGAGGGTTTCAGGGGAGACTTCCGAAAAGGTCAAAGATGACCTGTGCTCAAATGCGACCTGACATTCTGTAGCGCACAGTAATCAATAGAAAGTATTTATAATAGGCTTGTGATTATTTTCTCCATTATAGCACAGGTATGCGCTGTTTAACGTCCATCCGATCAATGTCTGTTCACTTTAATGGCAGAGGTCTTAAGAATTATGAGAGGAAACAAAAATGTCTGATATACGTCTAATTCATGTCTGATTGACAGAAAACTAGTACGAGAACCCTTATGACACCTGCTGACAGAAAAGAGCATCAGAGTCTTGAAAGACAAAAAGAAACAGCATCGTTCTACTTCCTCTTCAGTTTAAGCGTTTCAAGTTTTAGAAAACATACAAAGTTGTAAGGTTACTGTATTGTACAGTTTAGTACTGTACTAAACGTTTTCATACTGTGTTTTAATTAATATTAATGTTAAAATAAAACACTGTGCAAATTATCTAAACTACAGTACAGTGACTAAGGTAATGTCCAGTCAACGTCCACTTTGGTCGACATCCTGGTTCACAGAAGGTAATGCGCATACCTGTACAGTCTGAAATTGAATTGGAGCCAGAAGACAAGTAATAATGCAAAATCATGTCCTATTTTGCTGTCCTAGATCAACACAAAAAGCTGCATTTGCTAGTGCAGTAACTGATCCACACCCTAATAGATGAACAGGCAGGTAATGTTTTGCTTTGGGTAACTTTGGGGCCTGGATTTCATGTGGATGGAACTTTGACACATACCACCTGTTTAAACATCGTTGCAGACTAGTCCACCTTTTCATGGCAAAAGTATTTCCTAATGGCAGTGGCTTCTTTCACAAATGTAATATCACACTGCAAAAAATGTTCACTGGTTTGAAATGCCCTGGCCTCCAAATTCCTCAGATCTACATTATTTGCCCCTCCCACCATAACCTTATTTATTGATTATATATTTTATATCTCTACCCTATAACTATATCAACTGGTTACATTCACTTAGAGTCTCTGTGTCATCCCTTTCATCTCCGATGCATTTACATATAAATACTGTAATACTGTAAATATGCTGTGATACTGTGCCATCCAGTCTATTTATGCTTTAGGTTTAGCAGTGAAGCGGTCATCCGTGATGTCCTGTTTCACGGCAGTATAAATATGAGATGACAGAGGCCAAATTCCCTCTGTCATGGCAGACAAAGAGGTCATTTGTTCTCCAAGACAACACAAAACAGGGAAACGTCTCAGTGAAATGAATAAAGGTACACGCCTGGCAGCAGGGCCATTTTTCCCCTCAGTTCCATCAGATTAGAAGTTATTAATGTACTGAGCTAAAAACCCATTTTTGTATAGTGTGTCTAGCACTGAACCCAAGAGTCCTAGCTCACATACATGACGGACATAGACGTGGAAGCTTTCAGATTTCAAGGCTATATGCCTTCCGAGTACTGCTTATCATCCAAACAGCTGCAAAGGAGCAATGCAGAAACAAGACTATGGTAAAACTCTCGAAACAGCATTAGTTGGAATAAACAAACCAGAGGTAAAATGCACAAACACTGGGGTTGCCTCATCAGGCAATCAGAATTAGCCTCATTAATCTCTGCTACTCTACGGTAATGGGCTCCGGGGCTGATTCTGCGCTTCATCAGCCTCCTGAACTCCACAAGCGTCAGGCTGAATTATGCTCTTCCTGAACGGTCACGCCAAAGGGAATAACGACAGTGGAAGAGGAGTCGCAGACGAGCACGTTGCGTCCCAGCTGCATATCGGCATGCATCTGTTCACTTTTCAAATCAACGTTTCGGTAATTGTCCTCAGTAATTACAAAGTCTTCTGATGGAAAGAATTCCTTGCGGAATATACAGTACATGGATCCTAAATATACAGTGTTCAGACAGTGGTAGGATCTGAAACGTCAGGCATACATTCAGTACTGGGCAAAAGTCTTAGGCTATTGTTAGATTAGATATGCCATTGTTTCCTTTTTATTCGAATACAACCAGGACATTTGTATGCAGTATTAAAAAGCTTCTATAAGCTACAGAGACAAGTATTTAGTGTGATCTCCCCTTACACTTGAGTGACAGCAGCATCAGGCAGCTTCATCAGGATGCCCAGTTGACCCTTTTACAGTCAGTAAAAGCTTGATCAGGAATGGTCTTTTTGAGAGGGTAGCAGCCAGGAAACCACAGGGGAACATGGTGAAAAGCCTAAGATATGCTAAAGCTCACAAAGATTGGAACAAAGATCAGTGGAAAATGACTATTATAGATAGAGGAATCCAGGGTTGACATTTTTGGTGCCAGTTGTCGACAGTACTGTATGGTCATTATTCCATTGCTAAAACAACAAATCTAATGGTGGTCTCAGACTTTTGCACAATACTGTAGGCTGCCAACCTGCTTAGAGAGAAACACCACTAAACAGTGCACCAGTCACCAGTCGATCGCATGGAACGTGTGTGCTACAAACTCAAATGGACCTAATGCATGTTTTTGGAAAATGGGGGAGGAATCCTAGAGTACCCAGAGGAAAAACAAGTAGACACGGGGAGAACAGGAAAGGAATCAAAACCAGGGAACTCGGAAGCTGTAAGGCGACATCATGCCACTCTAGGACATGTATATTTGTTTCATGTAACTCCTGTTGGTCTGTAACAACAAGACGAATGATTGCTTTGCCTTTTCTGCATGATGTTCCACACCTCTCTGAGGCTCATTGATGCCCGATCCTTCAAGACTTGCTCAACATATCCTAATAATTGGATTTCTATTTTGCAACTAGCCAATAGTCTCACAGAAAGATGTGACAAACTTAAATTTTTAATATTAAATAATCAAATTCATAATTTTGCCTTTTAGCGGGTGCTGCGGTTAATTCCAGGGTCGCCAGATCCCACGAGTGAATCCCCCAAACCAGTCTATGTAAACAAGCCCAAAAGAAGCGAAGTCTCTAAGAAGAAACAGACCTGGCAACCATGTTTTTTTCAGCTAGTTGCTCTGCGTACATATGCAGACTGCCAAATCCGATCAAAATCGTGTAACTGGTATACATGCTATGAGAAATCAGATTCCTGAAATAAAATCCAGCTCTCTTTATTGGATTTCTTAATCTGATTGCTAGATCGGCATAGGCTATATACATGACCACTTTAATAATCAGATAACTGTAGAAATCCAACTATGATCGGATCATTAAGAGCATGTAAACGCATTCTTGTTTCCCTCTTCCACTTAAGTAGTTGAAATCCTTGTAGATTATCTCAGGGTTGCCAGGTCTCATGGGGTGAAGTCGAATGCCAAAGTTAAGCCAATTCAGTTGTATATATTGTATGTTTTAGTAAAAGCAGAGGCCCAAAACGAAAATCCCTAGAAAAGCTCTCAAAGACTGATGGATTTCAACAAGTATCCCCCTGACAACAGAGTCTGTGTTCCTTTCCTAATTAGCTATGACTGAGACGGCCGAGAAGTGGCACGACCAGAAGGGCAAAGTCATCCTGGCCCTTGAAGACAAGCCATACTAAGAAAGACAGGAGATAAAGGCAGCAACTGACTTTTATACCCCACCAGTTTTAATTAGGTTCTTTTGAATTCAGCCTGGCCCTATCGACTTCGATCAGCCAGCAAGCCTTCTGATAAGAAGCTGTCACTCACACGACCCAGAGAACGCAAATTCACATTTCTTTCCAAGATTCACTGATGCTGGGAAGAAAACTGGATTCGGGTGCATTGCTGACCACAGTCACCAAATCAGCCAGCCATGGGATTTAAACTGTCCACTATTTGCTTTTTCTTTACATTTTCTCATATAAATACTTGAAATATTGCTAAAATGAACCTATAGATACGGTCAGTGACACAAACTGCAGCACAAAAGTGAGTCAGAGTGATTGATGAGTGACTGAAACGACTGATGCATTGATAGACTGTTACGAGCAAAACGGAAGATCAGCCAGATGAAACAACAAGTGAATGTCAACCAGTTTATATAGTTATAGGTTAGATAGAATATACAGGTAGTGGTGGACAAAGAAAGGAGTACTACTTACAATAGGACAGTCACATACACTTACTGTTGGATTTTCAGTCAAACATCTCAAATGTGCCATCTTCAAGTCCTTTTATTTTAACTCAAGTTACATGAGCAGTGGTAACTCTCTCAAAACAATATTTATTCTTCCATTTCTTCGCTCAAAAAGCAGGAGTGTCCAGCGTCTGGTCCTAGGGACAAATGTGGCCTATAGACAGATTTTAATTGGCCCATGGCATCACTCTTAAGAATACATTATTAGTGTAAAAAAATTTTGTACATCCTTGCTTCTACAGAAACCCTCCCAAATAGCAGACACCCTTATCCAGAGCAACTTATAACTGACTCTGAGACTCAGACACTCTCCAAAATTTTATGTCTAGTCTAAAGACATACCCATTTACACAGGCTTTTGACTAGATTTAAACCGGGATGCATGGCTTGGGTCACTTGGGCCGGAGTCTGGAGTCATGTCTGGCCTGCCTGCCTTCGTTAGCCGGGAGTGTCGGCTGGGCGGTCTGGCTGAACTGGACTTTGGTCCTCTTGATCTTGACTTGTGCATCCTTGCCTTAGAATAAGGGCAGAGCTGGGGGTTCATAGTCAGAGTCTTATGGTGATCAGAGACATTGGGTTGCTGTCTTCTGCCTCCCGTGGGGTTGCCGATGTCTCATGTGATCCCTCTTGGCTGTGTTTCCTACCAGTTCTCCTCTTTCTAGCTATGCTGCTATAGCTAATGCTGCCGGGGTCTCGTGCTACACATGGCATCAGTGATTGTCAATAGACACTGTGCTCTTAATCAATAACTAAATACATTTTCTGTTTTCTCTCAGAGCTGTGTTCCGGTACCAGTTCCAGCCCCACACATGATGTTCATCCGCTTCAGCTTCACTCAAGCTGCTTCCATCATCAGCTCCAGCCCCACCATACCCGGGCCACTTAATGCCGATGTGCTTATTTCACATTTTATTCAAACTATGACTCCATGACTTTAGTTTTGTTCTTAGATTTATCATCTACGCCGCCCAAGGAGGTTGGGTCCCTTTTTGAGTCCTCCCAAGGTTTCTTCCTCATAACACTTAGGGAGTTTTTCCTTTCCGCTGTCGCCCTATGCTTGCTCAATTTGGGATTGGACGTAGATATTAGGAGATAATCTAAACTTGTAAAGTTGCTTTGAGAAAATGCTCCATTGTAAAAAAAGCGCTATATAAATAGATCTGACTTGACTTGACTTGGCTTGACTTGACTTGACTTGACTGAACTGACTCAGTCTTACAATCCTTGGGGCCTTGCTGAAAAACACAACAGCAGCCGCTTGGCAGAGATTGTGTTTGAACCCTGGACCTTCTGCTCTACAGTCTAGTAGCTTAATCGGCAAGTCACCACAGTTCCCGATGTGTCAATATTCTTATATAGATCTGTTTTGTACTTCCAGAACATAGCATGATTTTACCAACGAACACTAATCGACTAATCTGCATGGCTTTTGTCTGGCAAGTTCCACCCCAAAAAATACCTTCTTATTGAGCAAGTGAGAAAGCCACTGCTCTCAGGAGTGAACTCAGGAGAAAAACAGCTGATTATAACAGCCGGTGCATTAATTAGAGACCCAGGAGATGCCCTGTAAGAGGAGGCTGAAGCTCAGGCCACTTTCGATCCTCCACGTCGGTCTGTTCCGCTCTTCTCCATTTACAAAGTTATCTTCTCCCTAGCAGACAAGCATCAGTCAAGCTTATCTGAAGCGCTCAGGTGCTGCAGATGGAGCTGCACAGTGCACTGCCGCTGAGCCAGACAGAGATAGCTCTGGAGAGTTAAAAGAGAGATTGACAGATAGACATGAAGAGGGAAAGGGAGAAGGGAAGAGAGT